>DWFV01000423.1:0-14481 GCA_018246775.1 Parelbella machaon machaon
AAAGCAATAAAACGTCATAAGCTGTGTGACTAATAGATAATTCTACATTATAATAAACGTAACATCACGCCTGTAATCCCCGAAAGGGTAGGCAGAGGAGTGTAGTGCACTCCCACGTTTCACCAGTAACGTTTAGATTTAGTCGTTTAGATTTCAGGGGTTTAGACTTTAGGGGTCTGGGGTTCAAAGCAAAGCTTGTTGGTACTCTCGTTGCCACGGTGTTGATTAACATCGTAAGGCAACCTGCAAGCCAGGGAGTTTTTAATTGAGTACTCTGAGGCTGGGTGGATTGGCCTTAACTGTGACTGTGGCCTTAACTGTACTCATGAGAATAAGGAACTTGTATCCAATAGTGGAACGATAAAGTGTTGATGATGATGAATAAAAAGTATTATTAATATACTTAACATTGTACTATGCGAGTAAGTTCAGTAGATACTATAAGCGGGATTAAAACTGCACTATACTCTTTCAGGTGTTTCTTTGATTTGAATCGTGTTAAAAGTAGAGATAAAGATGTACGAAATAGTGAAAATAATAACTAGCCAGTCTAACGGAATAATCAATTATTGCAATCAAAATAATGGTTTAAATCAAAATAGTCTTTTATATATTTTGTTATTGTTGTGCCAAAGAACAATATTAATCGAAAAATGTGTAGAGCTGAGGCTTCTAAAATATCAAGAGATCCTCGAGTTAATTTTCTTTCCGACCTTCAACTTTAGACCGGTTTGATGAAACGTCATTCAATCGATATTTATTTAATTGTTAACTATTGTTCGTGGTAGATTTTAAATATAATTAAAAAACAATAAAATTAAAATAACCTTAAAAGGCCCACGTATCCCAACCTTACTAGTCGTAGGTAGTACCATCCATTTATCGTTGCTTGGTTTCTAATCACTTTAATAATATATTTTTAATATATTCGAATAAATTCACACATGGCAATCTTATTCCAATTTAGACAGAACCTATGTTAAATTAATATAACCAGAGGAAATATGCATATAAATATATTGGTTTTTTATTTTTTTTTTTATACCCAGACGCAGAACACACCCTTGTACTCGTTACACAAATGTTTGTCTTGAGTGGAAATTTGTCTCAATGGTCACGTTTACGAATCACTGTAGCAACATGTTATATTAATTATTCTTTTTTTGCAGTTGTTGGCATTGGTGGGCGCGTTATGGATGGCGAAAATAGCGAGACAAGATCACGCGTACCCTTAAAATAGATCAACTTCTAGTTTTATTTAGACATTACGTTTTAGTTTACTTAGGCATTGTTTTTGTGTCATATTTGTACATAGCCGGCATTCGCTTTACCATGTTCAGTAGTAGTTAATTATAATTAATTTTGAACATAATATCAAGCGGGTAGGAACAAGAAAAATGTTTTAACTACAATGTAATGTTGGTCAACTACAATGTAATTGTAATGTTGGTTAGGATTTAGTTAGACCCTGTTATTTTAGACCTTGTTTCGCTCTGCTCGCAATTCTCCGGCAGCTGTGAACAATAAGTAAAACTTATAGCTGCTTAAATACAGATCATTAACTGCTATAACAGTCCAAGCTTCCACAATATGGGTCTAAATATAGATATACCAAGTAATAAAATTATTCAATCCGAAAAATCTTAAAAAGTATCAATAATTCTGCAAGGCTGGATCAAAATTATTTGTGAGCTATTCAAACTTTAGTCTGATTTCTTCACATTCTTACCATCATCATAGCACCAGGTGTGGCCATAAAATGTGTCTTCAGACCGGCAGTTGCTTAGATGGAACGGACTAAAATAACAAAATCGTTCCTAACAAGATTCGGAGAAAATGAAATTAGATGTATGGATGAATTAATTGTTAGGTTTGAATCCTAGTTACGCTGATAACTCCACAAAAAACAATAACAGCGTAACTCGTACGCTTTAGATGTAGGTGTGTTAGAATAGCATTTTACGCATTTAACTTGTTTTAAGTCGATAATACTGCACTTGCTATAATGGTAAAAGAAACCACTGCAAAACGTGGAATTCTCCATAACCAGGCTCTGAAAGTGATGTGAAGTGTAAACCTGCAAGAGGCCCGGGTTTCATTAAGTGGAACGCAAGGGAGAAGTTACTTTGGAAGATTGTTATTACGAATAAAAACAAAAGGGCACTTGAGTATTTAAACTTCCAACAACGTTACTCAAGACAAGAAGAACACTTCGTCTTCCGCCTCTTGATGTCCACAGGTGGACATAGGCTTCCTCTAATCGGCGCCATACCAACCGGTCCTGGGCCTTCCGAATCCAGTAGCTTCCTGCTGTCTTCTTCAGGTCGTCAGACATAGTTCTCAAAATATGTAAATTGAAGTGGCAATGGACAGGCCACATCGCTCAAGTGACCGACAACCGATGGGGAAGAAAAGTCATCGAGTGGCGAACACGTCTCGGTAAAAGGAGTGTAGGTCGCCCTCTTACCAGCTGGTTTAACGACCTGAAAAAGAAGATATAAGTGGGGTAAAAGTTGCCTGCCATTTAAATACTTTGAAGTTACCTAAGATGAGCCATATCCGAAACTGTTATCACCAATTATAAGACTGCTCACAGCAGAATAAACACATTTACCGACTTCATATATTAATTATGAATATTAAAATGATTTGGCTATAAATGCCGTTGTTGATAGTCAAGCAAATGAGGATGGGGAAGAAGAATAGGGGTAGAATTTGAGGATAGTAGAGGGAGAAAGAGGTATGAAAGGGGGTAGACGACTGTTATAAGAGAAGAAAGCAGTGGCAATATTAAATTGAATCCGAACAAAACAAAATTCGCTTATATGGATGCACCCAATACCCGTGAAAAAGTAATTGGAAGCAAGTAAATGGGAACTTGTTTAAATTGTAGATAACCTTTTAGTAAAGAATTAAATGTATTTTAATGACAAGCCAAAATACGAATATATTCATATAGTTAAAGTACATTACGTTAATATTATGTTATTTCCGTTTTACCTGTTTTATTTAGTTTTTAAATATGGCAAGTAGAATATTTTGTAATATTGTCACTTCAGTATTGCCAACCTTCAAGTAACGGTGAACGATCATAGCTGTTTGTAAATAAATAAAATATATTATTACAGATTCTATTACAGTTTTATTAAATTACTTCCTTTCCCCGTAGTCCTTGTTCTGTTTTTATCACAGTAGATACTTACATACAGTTATTAAATGTGACGTTATTGATATAATGTGTAATATAGTGTTGGGAGTATAAGAATAAACACGGTGGCAAACTCGAGTCGTTTTACATATAATTTGTATGTATGCTTACTAACTCGTCCGTGTAGATAATACTAATTATTTAAATGTTCGATATTTTTTATGTTAAGCAACTGTTAATGAATGAAATACAAAACAGCTTCCATAATGACCAATTAAAACTATGATTTGTAAATATAAATTACCGTAGTAGCATTGAAAATTGTGCTCTGAATAGATAAACACCACTAGTTCGCTTATTTGTCAAGAGATGGCGGCACGTGTATTTTGAATCGAGTTAGCGACGATTTTTAAGGAATGATTACTTAGCTGCTAAATAAGAAATAATGATACGAAATGTACATTTCACTCATTAGATAACAATATTGTTGGTGAGTAAAGGAAAACAATGGGAACTAATCTTGTTATGTGTATTTATTGTAAATATTGAAATAATCCAGCCGATGCTGATATCTATTAAAAGGTAGATAAATTTACCCAATAATAATTTTTTGGTTATTACATATCTTGTATATTATTACGCTGATTTTTTGGTTACCGTTTATAATATGTAAATTTTATTTATCACATCATCATCGTAATCACTATCAGCCCATTCATGCTGCGATCGGCGAGATTTTATGAAGGACGATCGGCGAGATTGGCTAATCGAATAATAAGGCTCTCTCGAAATATACCGGAGTTAATTTAGATGTGGTGTTGTTATGAATATTACTTAATTTATATAACTTTTGCCACTTGACGCTTGGCTGCCTCCGTGTTTACCTGCCTGCCTGTGCCGTGCCTGTGGGTTCATTTCCATGTTCAGGCAAGACAGTATCTGAATTCGAGTCCATTTTATGACAATAGGCTCCTATTCCATGGTGGGATATTTAACCTAACTGGCAAAACGTGGCAGTGTATACTGTACTTCTCTGTCTACCCCTTTGAAGAACGTTTGATGTTCTGTTTGTATAGCTTCTCTGTAATATTTATGTTTAAAAGCGCATTAGATTTGACGTTACTAAACATTGACGTAATAACATGGCGTCGTGCCAAGCGTTTGCTCGGCGCGCGCTGTAATGCAATCGGGGACGTCTCATCATAAATACTGCAGTGTTACGCAACCAATTGACATAAAAAACTGTTTATATTTACATTGAAATTTACCTCACTGTTTAGTTATATATATTTCATCTTTAATTACACGCATTTATTTTTGAATTTCAATATACCTTTGACAGTTCTAATTCTTTGAGGCCCGGATATAAGAGAATTTTCGCTCTGTTTATTTCGTGGGAATTTATGTCTTATGAGATTGAATGGACAGGTTTGTTATGCTGTTGAGCTGTTTAAATTCGACCATATTGTATGGACATTTACTAGTTTCTAATATAAAAACTTGTGTCACATGACCTGGCACTGTATAAATTAAAATATTACAATCTAAAAATACATGTCAATAGACTTAAACGTAACTGATGAAACGCGGAAGTATACTACACTCCTCTGCCTATCCCTTCGGGGATTACAGACGTGGTGTTACGTTTTTAAAAATACATGATCTTTATTTTGAGTGCCTTTTGACTGCCTCGTTGGTCGAGTGGTTGCAAGCGCGACTACCGACCGAGAGATCCTGGGACCGTTCCCGGGTACTATTGGATTTTTCTATTTTGAAATTTCTAGTAGTAACATTTAGATCTGTGACCAATGTATGGCAATAGGCTGACCACCTATTCCATATTCCATGGTAGGACGTAAATTAGGAATCATCGTCAGCCTCTAGATGTCCACCGCTGGACATTGCAGTCCTCTAATTAGAAATAATAATTAGAATTATTATCCTATTATTCTAGTGACGTTTCGAATCAGTTTAAATGCAAGCATTTTGTTTATTTATTGACTCGTATTAAACGATATTTCGTTGCGAGAGTAGACATGTATGTAATGTAAATAAAACTAATTGTAAGTCGCGCTTAAATAGATGTCTGACGTTTTTAATGTTCATCATTTTATTGCTTACTTATGTACATACGTATGTGTGTATTATATGAGTGCGTATGTGTATGTATGTATTTACATGTGCTTCTATGTATGTACGTGTGTGACATGTGAGTGCGTCCGATATGACAAGAAAACCCACTCGAAGGCGACAAGCGTGCAAATTTGTTGTTAGGTGTGTCGAATAACTCAGAATTTTAGTAATTGCTGTAGTGTATTGCAGAGAACATTTAATATATTTTTAGTAACAGTTACAAATAACACCATTATTCCAAGGTGTTTATCTTGGTAAGAGGGCTATATTTGGATTAGGACTGTTTTTAACATTAGCCCAATTAATACCCTACCTATAACATAACGTTAGTTCCTATAACTTATAACATTAGTTCAATGCAACTGCTTATAAAATTAGTCCAATTATTAATAATATTGACTGAATACCCTTTTCGTACTATTCTATAAAACCAAAATCAACATTATCTTTTAATTCTTCTAATTTTTTCCTAAGCGTGGGTGGAGAATGTAAGACAGTAGACCTGATAGTACGGTTCCCATTACTACATAATTATTAAAACAATCTAAAGCACGCTTTAAAATTTCCTGGAAATATTGCTTGCGTCGAAAACATTAACTATTCCATACTCTTCCTCGTGTCTCGTAGTCTCTTAGGTCTTCCTTTTCTCTCATCTTTTCTTTTGGCTTGGGCAGCAGTTCAAGTTGATCTCATAAAAAGTATTATTAGGCTAGTTGTGCAATAATTATCTTCCTGTTGTAACTTCAAATAAATCGAAGTCAAGTAAATCGAAATCACTTCTATTATTCCGCACTCTCATATCTAGTGGATCTCTCCTAAATTGTGTCGCGATATAGAACTATGAAGGTCAGTACGGTTAAAACAGATGACAATAAAAATAACTATGCATAAGCTGATTGACTTCCTATTGTTTAATGGTATAATTGGTAAGGGCGATTTAATTACAGATAAATAGTATGTATTCATATGTTTTGTAGTTTTTTCTTATTATTCCTTAAATTATGTTGTCACTAGTTTGCGGTAAAACTTTATTATAATCGTATCATCACGCCAGGTTATATTACGATGTAGTCAGAGATCACCGAATGCTATACTAAGTATCCTTATGGACCTGACACATTTTTTTTTTATTAATCGCTCTTGTCATACACAAACGCCGGTTTTGAAGACTTCTTACCCTCCTATGAGCCAGTACCTGAATATTTGAAACCGATAGCAGAGTCTTGGTCTCCCTTGGCACTTGCATCCATCAACAGCCGCATTGTATATCTGATTTGACATTCTTGAATTTCAATTACAATTACTAATGCAATATTATTTAAATTCTATATTCAAAATATTATAGGTGCTGTTCAATATTCTATATTATACTATATTATATACTCGTAAAAAATTCGCTCTCATTACCCAAATACGTGCTAAATTATGTAGATATGTGTTATCAATTTCACATCTATGAATATTCTAGTTTATACTTAAAACTTAATTTATTCAACTAATTATACGATCCTTATTATGCTAATTATGGTAGTTATGCAAACGTCGAAGTTATATAGAAATTAATTTAAAACAATAACATTTTTTTATCAATCGAACTGAAATCCGATTGTTTCGTAGTTCCCAGTCGCATGGGCGGTAATGAAAATAAGTTTTTCATGTTGTTCAGTTGTGAACATATCGCCGTAGCCACACGAGTCAAGGTTAATGCCGTAAACAACTAAACAGTGTAGGAAAAAATACATTAGTCGCGTCAACGCGAGCGGAGCACGACGTGTTCTATTTGTATCGCAGTTAGCCAGTATTAATTGACCGAAGAAAATTCCGGTTGTTTCTCATCACTCGCGGCGTACTCATCGACGGTTGGCCGTAATCAGCGCGCGACACGTTATCGCCTTGATAACGAGGGTTGCCATAAAGACTGAAGCCTCTATCAGTGTAGTGACATACCGTGTTGAAGACTGTACTCCGACTCTTGTGATCCGTTGGTTCGCTGCTGAAAAATGACGCCGAACAATCTAGACGTTGGCATGCGGTGCATAAAATATATGCTTTTATGTGTTACGGCGATTTTCGTGGTAAGTTTTTGCTGTGTGTTGCTGATATCAATTGCGCCATGTTATTTGCGTGGCTTATCACTTCATTGTGTGAGTGCGATATGGCGCGTTTCATTGCCAGTTTGCATGTCTTGGGATTATGAAATATAGTTTTATTATTGATTCATTGTATGTGTAGCGCGGATTTTGAGGCATGACGCTTTATATTAATGCTTGTTATTGCACGGTTTGAGGAAAGAGGGAATCGGAAAAATCATGTTTCGATGTGTTTTATGGTAACGTTGTCCGTTAGTTTGCGCTAATAATAGCATATACGTATAAAAATAATGAAACGAATATTAAGTCTTCATAACGAAGTGTATTATGAAATTTACAAAGTGGTCACATTTGGAAGGTACAATTGTTATTTTTAGTTCCAGACAAAGACATAGAATTAAACACGACTAGAAGATACCCATAGTCTAGTCTTCATTAACTGTTTTATAAGAAACATATACTCATTTTTAATCTACATCAATAATTAAACCCTTACCCTACCTTCGTTTGCTATTGTAATTTTTCAGTTTCAGGGCCTTAGTGATTTAAATTTCGTTCTAACTTCATCAAATGACGTATCTTTATATATATTATATTGTTAGTCAATTGCGTTGATATAAACACTATTTCTTTGATTATTATAGAAATAAAGCGTAATGCGAGTCTAGAATAGTTATAATCGGAAAAAAAATAATAACTCCCTATTTATTATTACCCAAATTGATGCTGGGCTCTACAAAATTTCGCAAATATATTTCACGCTACAAAAACGGGATACCTGTATATGACAATAAATGTGAAATGTGTTCTGCCATGGCAAGGTTTTCATCCCTCTATCGCCCCTATGAAAGGGGTTAATAGAACATGAACCAGTAGGTATGGTTATGCCGTTTATGTCTCAGACTCTTCATATTTTGTTACGATATTGCTCATTACAGGTCTCTTACGTTGTAAACTTAATATTTCATGAGAATAATAGGTAGTAACTATCAAATAGTAAGAATGTCGTTTTGAAAGAATATAAATTTAGGAGTTTATTAGTTACACAAATAGCTTCGTCGGAAAGAATCTATTGTCAACGAATTATTGTCGTCGTGGGAACGGCCATTATTTAATTATAATTTTGCTTAAAAACAGCTTTAGTACAATGATTACAGTGATTTTTTCATTAAAGAAGACTATGAATAATGAGTGCCGTATTTATATAAATTTAAAAAACATTACAATAAGAAAAAAATATAATATATAGTTGCAAGCATTGTGAAGTATAATATAATAAATCGTTGCCATTTGCCAAAGCATAATATTCTTATGCGGGCTCAGTTGGAAAGCTAGTTTGAATCGATATCAAGTAGGTCGGCAGATAACGTGTTGCAATACACGAAGTTGCTGTTCTTCATTCGCGAATGGATTCATATCAAAGAGTGAGTCTAGAGCCTTCGCTGAAAACTGAAAGTTATTAGCGAAATGAGTCATTGTTGAGTGACGCCAGCGCCATCTACGTCTGTACGACTATACACTGTCTTATATCACCGAAAACGATCATAACCTACAATAATTAAGAACAAATTTAACGATTGAAAATATTAATAAAGCATTGATATTAGGCTTTATTAGTCTAACGTCGATGGTTTTGTAACATAAAATCTCAATTCAGTTCTAAATTACATTCTGGAAAAAAACATCTTCATTTAAAAAAGGCCTGGTTTAAAATCCTCTAATGTTATGATATGTTTGATATGGAAATACTTATTGGTATACTTTTACAGCATGTACCACAATGTCCACAAAGCGTAGGACCCCCTCCAGCAAGGTGGAGTGACGATACACCTACGCAAAGTGACTGGCAGTGGTTCGATATGAAGAGCTGAAGACCGAGCTCAATGGCGTGCCATTGGAGAGGTGTATGTCCAGCAGTGGACGGGAGTAGGATGATGATGATGACCACAACGCTTAGGATTTATGTGAAGTCTTCGTCTACTCCGTAGTGCCTACGTTTTCTCGCCATCAATCAGGGTTAATTGAGAGATTTTATATATTATGTAGGTATGACTTTTTTCCCTTAGTATAAAGTGTTACACAGGAATATAAAAAATAAAATAGGTCTATAGAGATTTGTGGCGCATAGGCAGCATTTTAAATATAGCACAAGAAACTCCTAATATAACCTTAAACGTATCTTTCAAAGTATCTATTGGAAATTGTCCCAAAACATGCACACTCATGTAAATTCAATTAAAATCATTTATTAATTACTGTTCAGTTCATTATAAATACTTACCCCATTTACTATCTATTTAGCTAGAAGACAATAATAAATTCGTAATAAACAAAGAAATTCAATGCCTGATAAATTAGGAAAGTGTAGAAAAAGAAGAGGTAATACAAACTGACATGATAAGAATATTTTATTGAGTATGAGATAAAGATAGGTGATAAAACCCGAAACACAATAATTTGCTGTGAGAGCCATTTCAAATTATTATGTAGGGTATTCTTATCATGTACCATGAAATTCGATCAATGTGGTATACAGGCCATTGTTTTATAAATAATATATTATTAACATTCGACTGCCTCGTTGGTCAATTGATGGCAAGCGCGACTGTTGATTAAGAGGTTCTGATTTCGAATCCAGGGTCCGGTACCATTGGATTTTTCTAACATTGATTTTCTAGTAGAAATGTTTAGAAGTGGCTCGCAATCTGGATATGCGCCCAGTGTAAGGCAGTAGGCTTACCACACATTCTATAATGTGACATAAAAGTTACTGATGAAATGTCGGAGTGTACTACACTCGACTGCTTGCCTCTTCGAGGATTCTAGTGTATAGGTATTTGGCACCTTGTAAGAGATATTATTTGGATTTTTCAAGATATTATTTGGATTTAAATTATCTATGTTTGCGCGCTAAAATCAGTGTCATATTGACAAAGCCAGTGTTGCCGTCTTAACGCTTGAATATAATGCCAAATATTACGTACAGGCACACTAAAAACCTGTTGTCAGTCTTTGACACTAGCTTTTATAACCTAAAGGCACAGACTTAGATTATTTATTGTTTTTAGTATTATTGGGTAGAACATGCGTATGACAATTTTATTATAATATTATGCTTAATATCTAGAAAATGAAGAATTATTATTTGTGTGTTTACGTGTGGTAGTACTTTATGTTTATCACAATGGAGCGATATTAATCATTATTATTTTTATCTTAAATATTTCCTCCATTTGATTTTAATTACAGTACAATTCATTGATTTTATTATCTACGCCTCATATTATTATTTCAAAGAATTGCGACCATAAAGAATTAATTAAAATATTTTATCGTTGCGTGTAATTGTTTTAAAATAGAATTTAATATTATGAAATTAAATGATTTGTTCTACATTAAAATATTTTCTTTATAACAGACCATGTAACCGGAATCCCAAGCAGAGCACTGTCACTGTTGTTACATTATTATATAGGCTATTTTGCTTTGGGAGAGTGGAAATGACTCAAATTTTTTCAGCTATGAAATAGATATTTTCTATGCAGTATATAGTGAGTATTTGAAACTACCGTAAATGATAGAACTGATGATATCTACGTATGCTAACTGCGACAGATACTTAAGCGAACTAGCAGGGAGTTAAAGTCTATATTTCGCACTACTTATGTCACACACATGTACGTTATTACAGCTCAAAGTAATAAAATAATATATATGTACATCAAAATTTCAATTGTATAACTTTCAAAAGTCTTGGATGTTATATCAAAGTTATCTCAGTAAATTTTAATACTTCTGCTACACAGCGAATACTTTCCAACTAGCGATGCCTAATCTAAGGGGTAATTCATTTAAAATACCCATAATAATCTTATAAATCAGGTCAAATGTTGTTTCAAATTACATTAAAAGATTTTACTCCACAAATAAGGCATGTTAATGACGTAACTGTTGTTATATTCGCCGTAAAACGTAATAATTCGATGACGCAATATCACTACGTTGAGAGCGTACAAGCTGCTTAAAGCCTCGCCTAATATGATTATAGGTAATGCCTCAATTCTATTATGAAGGTAACATTGTTATGTTAAATGTTAGATAAACGGTTAAACGTTGTATTCATCATCATCATCGTAATCAGCCTGTTTAGGTCCACTGCTGGGACATAGCTACACCTGTACCTAGAGGGGCTTTTGTTCATGATCTTCACGCTGGGCATGCGAGTTGGGGATCGTAGAGCACGGCTTCTCGCACCGCCTATGATGCTATCCGTAGTTGGTCAGGGTATAGAGCCGCGCCTGGTTAGCCACATGTTATCGCGATCAGCCAGCGCTGGGCTTAGTTAACTCTTACGACTTACGAGACCCTGGTATAGCAGCATGGGGTCGGGAAAAGTTTCCTTTCTCCGCTACGACACGAAGAAATATATTAAGTTTTATTACAAAATTTTGTTCACTGGCAACAGTTATTCCTTAGCGTGTCGATGTTGCCATTGTGGTGACAGTGTGAGCTAATCAGTGGCTATAAATATTGCGTGCGCATGGCGAATTTGAGGTACAGCCTTGTAACTACGTCGCTCGGGGTAAATCGTTTGAAGTATCACATTTTGGTAGTGTCTGATTGACACGAATTGTCAGTCATAACATAATTCGGGCAAATGAATATGTTCGCTTCAGCCGGTGATCTATGGTGAATCAAAATTATAGTTTATGGACTCGCTAATGGATATTTGGCCTGTGGTGGTAATGGTAGCAACTTAAATAATGCCCTATTTCAAAATGAACGTGATTTTTTTTTTTGTTTGGCTACATTGAAATAAGTAGCATT
Source organism: Parelbella machaon machaon (assembly GCA_018246775.1). Taxonomy (NCBI): domain Eukaryota; kingdom Metazoa; phylum Arthropoda; class Insecta; order Lepidoptera; family Hesperiidae; genus Parelbella; species Parelbella machaon. The sequence continues at coordinate 12,199 of DWFV01000423.1, forward strand.
CAATAAATGTTCATGTTACTAATAAATAAAAAGTATCTTAATACAAATTAATGATTAAATCACAAATATCGGTTACAAAAGTACAACGGACAATTAGAACAAGCTTCGCTCATGACGTTCATTAGCAAACAATGGCCGGGTATATTTCTTATCAGCCAATTACTAATCATTTAACTTTATTGAATTAATTAATTAAAACGTTACATCACGCCTCTAATCTCAGAAAGGGTAGGCAGAGGAGTGTAGTACACTCTCACGTTTCGCCAGTTACGTTTACGTCCTATGGAATTGGTGGTGAGTCTATTGCCATACACCGAGCACAGATCCTGATTTCGAGTCACTACTAGAAATTCTAAATTGGAAAAATCCAATAGTACCCGACCTGAGATTAGAACCAGGAATCTCCCGATCGGCAGTCGCGTTTGCAACCACTCGACCAACGAGGCAGTCATTAATTAGAAGGGTAATAATGTAATAAACGTATATAATCCAATTACGTTAATTGAAATGATGTGTTAAAATTTATGGGCATCATGCCTTATTAGCTTACCCTATGGTTCTGCTATCTATGGTCTGCTCTGCTCTATTTATCAGTAGTCTGTTTGTCTATGGTTATAGTTTGAGCTCGTGAATTCTCCCACTATTTATTTTTCTGTGATTTACTTAACAATATGGCTTAATATTTTGTCGTCCAAGTGACCGTTAAATACGGGATGAATCTGATAGATTGACTCGATTATGATAGCTCTACTTAAACCAGGGCAGTGACAACTTATTAATACGACAGTATCGATTTAATAATTATAACTTGTGCTTATTACTGTTTAAGAATAAAGCGATACGCTTAATACCCTTGTGTAGCGAGCAATGGATGTAAAACAATAGTAGACAACCAATCTTGTGTCTTGACGGTCACTGCACTCACTCCAGGTCGTAGTTAGTTCGATTGACTGGTAGTACGTAGAAACATACATACGTACTTGTTCGACATCCATGTTCAGTTCAAAACGAATTAGACTCGTGGATTGAGTATATTTATTTCATATTTATTTGACAAACATATAACACAATAAAACTTAAATATGAATGCAAAGATCTATAATTTCCGCAAAAATAGCTGACATATAAATTAATTGCAGTGATACAGGTTCGGAGCAGGTTTTGATCTGACATTTGACAATTTAAAGAGTTTGTTTTGTTGTAATCTACAAGACATCATTATTCTTTGACTATTTATTATAATAATTATATATCATAAAATAGTCTATAAGTCATGTAATGTTATAATAATTATATGTAGAATAATTATCACTATAAGTTTGTGTACTGTTTTCTGAAAGTGTTTTATGACATAAATATTATGTTACACTGTCGTCGCAAATGAGCGATATATCTCGATTTATTGATCGAATGAAATATTCAACGAATGGTACAATCAGTAAGATAAATCTTTTTTGTGTTTAGCTAAGTTTACTAAATTTTTCAAACTAAGTTCACTAAGATTTTCCAACTTGAAACTCCCAGTGATAGCGCGGGGTTTGAATTTGTGCCCGCAGTAGGTTATATCGTTATTATATAGGACGTATAATATGGTGAAAATGTATAATATGGTATAGGATATATAATAAATGGTGTATAATATGGTGAAAAGTGGGAGTTATCAACTTTTATTTGTATAAATGTTTCATAACTTTGTGTACACTATAAAGGTAATTAAAATAAAGTACACGTAAGAAATATATAGAAAAGGCGGCCTTATCGCTAAAGTAACTATTTCTACCAGCAACGTTTGCGCAGAGGACAAGCACGTGATATAATAATGGTTAAATTTTAATTTTAAAAACAATGTTATCAAGAAAAACATTTATAAAAACCTGCCAACCCACATTTGCCAGCGTGGCAGACTATGGCTTTAACCCTCTCAATATGAGAGGACACCGTGGAACCAACGACCACCAACAGTGGAATGACAAATGCGTCGATTAAATTATTAAACATTTATACCAATTTATAAATTATAAATAGCATAAAGATCAATTCAATGTTAATTTCATCGCTTATTATGAAATAATAATTAGTTTTAACTATCTTATAATAATAGTTAATAACTTAGTTGATAACTTTAATTACCTGAAACACAATTTCGCATATTATATATTAATACTAGCTGTGCCCGCGACTTCGTCCGCGTGGAATTTAACGTAACGTAACTATCTAAAACTATAACAAAAAAATCTAACGTTAGTTAAAATATAAGGGTTGATCGTAGAGGGGTGAAAATTT
>DWFV01000424.1:0-14475 GCA_018246775.1 Parelbella machaon machaon
ACTGCTGGACATAGGCCTCACCAATGGCACGCCACTGAGCTCGATCTTCAGCTCTTCGCATCCAACCACTGCCAGCCGCTTTGCAGAGACCAAGGTTATTAAATATTTGTCCTGGGTAGGAATCCAACCAACCACATTCGACTCAGTAATCAATTGCACTAACCACTCGACGAGCAGACTATTCAACAATAATGCGGCAAACATAATAACGCAGCCAGTATGCGGTTAATCTAGACTGAGGCCCACATGCTGACAGAGCGAGCAATCTAAACCTATTATTTAACTAAGCAACATGTCTTTAAGGCAAACAACGGGACAAGCAGATAAGGGTATACGGTAAGCGATTACTGTATCTACAATGTTGAATCGGGTTTACCTACAAACTGTACCTACATGTCTACTGCTTTACGTGTGCGGTAGAAATAGAACAGGCAATGTTATTATCCATGGATTTATTCGTGTTTCTATCTGCATTTCTACCTGTTGATGAGTTGTCGATAGTTGTGAAGTTAATCCTGAAGGTACTTAGATATTCTTATGTTGCATCTGGGTTGATGTCAGAATGTCAAATCCATTCGATATTTAACGGAAATGTTTCTAAAATTTCTTAGCGCGAAATAATTTTCCTTGCATTTCAGTGGCACATACAAGATAACAGGGCCCATCGGCGCTCCTTGGGAGACACCTATGTCGCGCAGTGAACTGTTGCGACTAATAGTGATCATGACACGACAATAGAATAATTGTTTTAGATTATAGGAGTAATTATTGCTTAGTTATAACATTTTATTTGTCATATTCTAATTGAACAATAAGTACCTACTTGGATAGTTCTTTGTTTTTATTTTAGTCGTTGCTGTAAATATGCTTAAAACTATCCTTATGTCGTTTGTTAGAATGTCTTTAATGTAACTTCTATTTGTAACCGTAAATAAATAAATGAATTAATGAATCAATGAATGACAAGCAAATAAAGGAAAAGTTCCATTATCTAAAAATTCTTTACAAGAATGTGGCATCAAATTGTACGATGAAATATTTACTCAACCCTATCGTCTATCTCTCTCCCTCACACTTAAGAAACATAAAATAAAAACATACGAAACTACATTATCCACCTTTAAACCGAGATAGTAATGTTATATATCCCGGTTCTCCTACGGGCGTGGGGGGACCTCTTCCCAACCGGACATTAACAGGTTGTAGTCCTTAAAGAAGCTATCGCTTTTAGTATCATATACCTACTCGTTCATCTCCATACAGATTTAGATGTATCCAGTTCCGTAAATAGACAGGAGATATGCGAAGTCGGGTGTAAAAACTGGTCAAGCTACTGACTACTGCTAATGGAAGACATCTATTCGTATATAAGCAGGACTGATAACTGTTAATGACTTAAGTCGCACATTTTTCCTTTATTTAAACTGTACGTACTCATTACAGATAAAAATTGAATCATACTTAGGTAGCATATGCATAACAATTATTACTATATGTAGGTTTATTTACTATATGTATGTACATGTACATTTATATAAAGATTTAGGCATTCAATAATACATTTATATTCCCTCATCATCAACATCATCACTTCTGTCACTCCACTGTTGGAGACGGGTCTCCTCTCAGGATGAAAAGGCATAAGGCCATCGTCCAGATAGATGGATAGGATTGGACTTTTGTTAGTTACTATTCTTTTCACATGTTTCAAAAAACTACGTACATAATCAGATTCACTTTTCTATCCGAATATAGCCCGGAGGAGTTCACTTCCCTATCTATAAGGTCGCCTTCTGTATATTAAAAAACGTAATTTATATTTTTGGTAATGGTAAATAAAGAAATCGTATGGGGTTATGAAGTAATGTCTGGCCTATCGGTTCAATGCTTATTAAATTATCCATTATCATCCACTTTTCATTCTTGATACGGCTTTAAGAGATTTCTCCTTTTCAGTTTTATCATATTTTTATATAGTGTTATTGTAGAAAGTACACTCGAAGCCTAATATAAAACTTGATTTATTAAATACCTTAAAAACGGACAAACAGAAGGAGAATAAGCGCGACAGGACTGTATGGTTCGGTGCTTCGTACCTACACTGTAAGGAATCTGGTGTAATGCTAATAATAATAAACGGACAGCCCTGGGTAATCGGATACATATCAGGCTATTGTCGCTTCCCACACATGGAACCCACACACATTGGCTCGCAATTAATGAGTCATGTAGTCCCAGGTTCGATTATTGTTTACAATGTACTATTTGCTTCTGTCTGTTGTCGAATCCTTTCTGTAGAATAGACAATTGAATAACCGTGAAAATGAATCCTTAACGTATTTATTTTAAGCCGGTTACCGGCGGCCTCTACCCGTTTAATAAAATTCGTTACACTAACTCTGTCTGTATAATTACATAAATTCATAAACCCTAATAGCTTAGAAGTTAAATATTATAAATTAAAAATTTAATTTACACGCTTATATTAATATTAATATAGAAGTAACTATCTCAACTAAAGAAGTAACTATCTGTAACAGTCACAACACATAGCTTGGAAACATTATTAAACTAGAATGTTTTGGAACAAACATTATTAAACTAGAATGTTTTGACGGGTCAAACGGTGGCAAGCGCGACCTCTGATCGAGAGATCCTGAGTTGGATGCTCGGTTCGGGCCAATTTTTAATAAATACAGGCGTAATATTGTGTGTAACAGAACAGACATACAAATAAGAATATTAAATAAAAAAAAAATTGTTATTAGACATACAAATTATGTTATAATACGCCTATCATTGAAACGATAATGACAGCTTTTAGAAGGTTCTGGAACTAAAGTAGGTACATATAAGACTCACGTCCTATTTGAGCTTAGCCATAGAAACGCTACTATTCCTGAGGTCTTAGTCGGAATTAGTCTTGCGTGACTCCTTACTAAGTCCTGAGACACTTACCGTTAAAAATGTTTGGTCTAGAACGTTAGAATATAACTGATAAATTGAAATAAATTGGCACTCGGTACTTTCTACTCACCACGTACTGGGCCAGGCGTGACGATATAATAATAATAATAATAGATTTCAATTACTTTTTAAGCTATGTGAAGTCGAATATAATAATTTTCTTTACATACAATCTTTATTTGTCATAAATCTTGCTGAGGTCCTATAATCAGATTTATACCGATATTAGATAAATGAAAGTAGCTTCGTAGGTTTTCTCATACGAATTGCTGACGTGCGACATGAATAATATTAGGTCGAATTTGGGTATAAAAATTACTTCAGTACTTGCAAAGGAGACAGCATACTTAATACTTTTTGTTAAACCAACCCTTAAAAGAGCGAAATAAGGGAAATCATTCATCCCTTACTCTGCAATTGTCGTATGGGGATTATTAAGGTTTGCTAATATATAATGTATATGTCGTTGTTACTGATAAATATTATTGGAATGAGTAAAAACGAGTTGAAAATCGTTTTTATTGCGATTATGCAAAGCTTTGTATCAATCTAAGCTTTGTATTAATAGATTAGACAAAGCTTTGCATTGAGGCAATAACAACAATTTAAAAGATCGTCTATAAGACGATCTTTTGTGCATTTTCTATTGGTAATTAATCACTTAATAACCACACACAGTACAATGGAAATGAAACTTTAAGGGCCCGTACATAAGCTCCAATATCCTTTTTAAAGGATTCCATACGCGTCCTTCGTTAACATTTAACCCTTTTATGGTTTCTATTTATACATAGCAATCAGTTACTGTACTTTATTGCTTTGTAATATGGTCTCTTATCGATTGACCTCCTTTTTTCCTACTCATCAGCCATATGGCTGGATATGACTCAGGTTTATGGCGCATTTATATACATATATGCGATATAGTGTGCTGGATTTTGTACGGATTTATTTCCTGCAAGTTTTTAGTATTAAAACCATACGGTAGGGAAATGAGGTACTAATATGCCGTGCAAACGGGTAGCGTGCAGTTAGGTCATGGTGAAAATAAACACAGAGATTTATCCAACACTTCCATTATATCTATTCGCTCAGAGTTCTAGATCTCACCACTTAATATTGATAAATTTTCTTGACCGCCTAACGATAATTTTTATTGTTACAAAAGTCGAAATACTTTTGATATTAGTATTATATCATAACGCCAGGTCCCTTGCGGGGTGGGCAGAGGGAAACCCAACATACAACGCGCCTATAAGCTCGTATGCCAAAACGAGCGCAAAGGGTGCGAAAAATACGCTGGTTTGAAGAGGCTTCATATCTACCGCATCAGTAAATAACTGGCCTATGGCGTGTTTGATCAAAACAGATTAATGATGGTGTCCTTCTGCATTTACCTCTATCTTTTAACGTCTTAACAATACACTTCGATATTATCCAAGAATTTAATTGGCATCTGCGTTTATTGAAACTAAGTACAATTTATTTCTTTTTCGATTCATAATACGTGTAGAATTCACGCTGACCTTATTCAGGTATTGCGTCTTATATCTTGACTGACGTGACTTTGATTTGAATAAATCCCGACCTTTGGATGATGACATTTTGAAAATACCAAGCTCGTCACTTATCGACACGTCTCACAATAAGAATATGTTAACGAAATATAACCGCATTGTTTGATCCCATGTAATATTTAGTCATGAGATTGGCAACCCTAGCTCACTAACATATAATGTAAATAGGGCTGTCATTAAAATTACGTTCGACAATTTACTCAGTGGCTCGCGGCTCTAGGAAATAACTGTGTATTACAAACTGAGAGCAAATTTATCAGACATACTTATGTAAATCACAAACGCTACATTTAAGCAGAGTTTAGCCGCTATGCAAAAGAAATCGGTTTCTTTACATCACATATAGCTATGTTGATGGGTTCAACCCTGCAATATTACTAATAATAATAATAATCACTGTCTTGGAACTCTACATACGACCATCTGATTCCAAAGTAAAATTGCAGAGAGCCTGTACTGTGATAACCAGACCATAGATAAAATCAATGGCAATTGATAAAATCAGAGCTCATCACGCAAATATTTGTCCCGGACGGCTATCAAACCCAAGACCCCCAGCTCAGCTCTCAGGTTCACTAACCACTGAAGCTACGAGCCAGTAAAATAATAATAATATAGGAGAAACAAGAACCTAATCTTGTAATGGAATTTGCATTATGAGATGATATCGCCATAATCGGCCATAGCGAACTGGACGGGGAGAGCCGCGGGCGCCTCTCAGTCGTATCGCGTAAAGTATTACCCTTAAGATCTGTCCGCCTTCGGGCAAAAACAGCTCCAGTTAGGAACGAGGCTATATTAAATTGTCCTTGTATATTTATTGCAAATTGGCACGAGTTTCATAATACAAAACACAATTTTAACATTTGTAGTAGGTTTTGTAGTAAATAATACCTTTTGTTAAAAACAGAGCAGTTGGCGATCGGGTAGCAGTCACAAGTGGCCACTGCCGACCATAGAAACAAGGAATCGACCTCGAATAGAACTGTAGGAGTGGAACTTTTAATATCAGTTTACCCGTTAAGTTGTTAATAACTTAGTAAGATTATGAGTTGTTGTTGAACTGATGACAGGACTGCAGTAAAATGGACTGTTCGTGTCATTAGCTCGCTAATTAGCCACCAATCCCACCACCTCACCTCACCTAGCCTAACCTAACAATTTCATTATTGGATTATAATGTAATCACACACACACGCACATACACACAAGTACATGTACGCACGCACACTCACATATGCAGAATACAAAGAGCATTACCCAATAGTAATAAATACTACACACATATAAAATCAATAAAACTAACGCATACAAACACACAGACAATCAAATGTACCGCGACATAAAACTGCTAATGAAATCAATTTAATCAATCAGTCATATGAATCCAACTGAGTATCGATCTTGAGATGGAGCTGTGCACAGGATGTATGTTAACTAATATACTTAACGGTTTGTTAATGATCCGTTAGCTTATAAGATGAAATTCCGTTAACGCTTATGACTTGCGCGGCCGCTGGGAATATCGACAGAAACGTTACTTGTAGATAAGTACAGTGCAATTGGCGAAGATTGGCCACTAAATGATGAGCCTTCGGTTTAAAGTATCATTTGAAACGCATTCATCATTTCCACTGAATTTGCAATATTTTGTTTATATAATTTAGTCTCTTATTTAATCATTTAGTCAATTGGAAGAAGCACAGACAGATCTGTACGGATAGCGATTTGGCAGTTGGTGCTGTCTGGTTACCCCGTAAGGTTATTGGTAGAGTCAGGCCATGACGATACAATAACAGTAATGTATATGCCCAGCCAGGAATCGAACTGGTACCGTATTGCCAAGGTTATTAAACTTATAGCGATGATTTAGTTGGAAACTGGATCGGAAGATTGTATCTCGCTGGTGTGTGTACGTACATCGCGAACCCGTTAGCCAACTAGTTCTAAAAGCCAGTTTTGGCACACATATGCAAATCCTTTCACGGAAACCGTCGCACCAACACGCCATAAGCGACAACGGACAAATTACCTATAACTGAAGCTACATGACTACCTTTTAATTTGTGAAGGAGGATTTTATTAGTCTATTCCTTTTCAATATTTGCCCTTACGGAATTATGGACAAAGTTAGATTATTTAAATATATTATATAAGAAATTATGTTTATTCTTTAATGACATTTATAGCGAAAAAAAATACTTGTGCTTTGAGTAACAATTATTCTTGGTAGAACAAGACACCTTGAAACCCACTATGAACGTGTTGATTACAAGAAGTAATAGAGTAAATGATACATAGTATGAAAAATGTTATGACTTACTAAGATAACTGCGTTTTTATCTAAAGGCACAGTCGGTGACTCATCTGATAGTAAATAGTCGCCGTCACTTGTAGACTTGCAACAGAAGGGATTGTGCTGCCTGTCTTGAAAGAACTTAACGCTACGTTTAAAGAACCCCATGCCATCATCATCATTTTTTATCGCTTTACAGATAGACACGGATCTTCTTTCAAAATGAGAAGGGAAAGGCCATAATCTGTTACGCTGGTCAAGTGCGGATTGGCAGATCGTGTTATCGCACCTAAAACACCTCTGAAGCAAGTTGAATCCACAGCTTTATCGTGCGCTCAAATGTTAATATTAGACTATGGAACAACTACCTTAAAATGAAAGTCGTGCGACCGCAGAAGCTATTTGCCCTGGCTTCTACTTTTTTTTTATTTACTTTTTGTTACCTTTAGTGATTTTCATTCTTTACTATCTGTTCAAATGGGCTTCTCGAACTTTAAATAAACGAAAATTGACATTAAAGGATGTTCACGTGTCTGTACATTATTTCCCTAAATACTTACAAATCTGGAGAGAATTAATTGTGGTAAAGCACTGTTCTTTTACCTGTAAAAGAAAAAAGAAAAAATTTAAATTGTGGAAATTGAAAATATATTCATTTTAAGTAAGACATCTGTATGTTTAACTACGAATGGAAATATATTATTAGGCTCGTGTCATGTTGTAGGAAAATATTAAAATCATGTACGAATTATCATATGTTATGTGAACCGCAGATTATAAATAATGTTGCATCTACACGATTGTTATAAAATCTTTTAAGATGTTACTAAACATAAATTAACACTAAGCCATTTACTAACAAATGTTAGGTTTTGTTACGACTCGTTAATCTTATCAACGGCTCCACACCGAAGAAAATATGTAACATTTTATAACAATCAGTTTGGACCTACTTTCCGAGAAGTTTAGTTAGGAAATTTAGGATTTGCTCATTGGATTGGCTTTTATTTTTTCGTTTTAAAAAAGACAGCGTTTTCACTGGATGCGTCAATCATTAAAAGCGAAACAAGTGCAGCGGATTAATGTTATCCAACAAATATTATATTTTGTTACAATTTGCCAAAAAATTTTTATTTAACAAATGTTTCATGACATTTAAAAAAAATTTATAATGGCATTGTAGCTGCTCCATAACACATCTCATTGTAAGATCACACTAAGCTGAAAAATAAACGTATTAATGAAGATAATAATCTTGATACTTATTTTAGTTTTAAAACAGCTGTCTTCTTTATTAGCCTAAAATATGAATTAAAACGACATCACACGTTTCTACATACCAGTATCGATAAAAGAAAGAAAAATTAAAAAACATATTCGAGAATATGAATTTAAAGCAATGCAGCGTTCCTTTTTTAAAACACTAAAAGTGCTCGTCAGAAAAAAATGGCGTCGGAAGAAACAAAATTTATTGAAACCCATTAGTTAACTTTTCACTTACGCTTATTAGCCTGTACGGACGAACGGACTCGTTTCACGGCTCTCCACACTATATGTATACTAATATAATACCTTAAACATAGTATTATAATAAAAGTTATGAGTTCTGTTTTAATCCTGCTACACTCATGTTGTAATTTCAAATTAAGTAATATATTATTTTATATCTATATAGCTATTAATTGATACACAGGTTGACGAACATTAGTGTTTAAAATGGATAAATAATTGACATTCTTTGGAATGCCGTTTTAGATTTAGCTAAAATGAGTAACATATCTTTCATGCAATATGTCAATTAACGTCTCATTTTACAACATGTTGTAGGTATCTATGAAAATTAAATTTTAAATGTCAGTTAGTAAAGTAAAAAAATAATTAAATATTGAAAATTAAAGGTAATTTTAACTATCCATGAACAAAGTAAAGAAAAGCTACAGTTTTGACAATTCATGGACCCATTATTCATTTGATGTTCCACTAATTACCCTTAAGATTTTTAATCTTATAATTGTACATCTTTTAACTGAACAATAAATTTAAAAAATATAATAAGCTGGCTCAAGGTATAAAAAGAAACACTATAATTATGGCGTAAATCCCATTAATCAAAATGCTTTCTTTTTATTAATGTCGACATTATGTTTTAAAAGCTGTCATCATGTGAACATATTATTTTTACACCTAACGGTAAGTCGTGATCCGGCGCGCTGATCTGTCAATGTCAAATGTAAAACGTCAAATTGAAAGTTCGAATTTTTAATTCTAAATTCGTGCGAGGACATCGCCCGAGCATTCTGCGTCATAGCACGTGAAGATGTTCATAATGTTAGGAAGGTATTTATTTTATTTTTACATTTTCGTTTAGCACAGCTTAAAGATACCTACAGTATGTATCTTCAAACTAAGTTTCTTAAATACTTATTGAAAATATTTATAGCAGAAAGGCCCTCTACTAAATAGAGGAAAAAAATATTGATTAAAAAGATAATGCAAAGAATTTTATAATCATGTTAACCATGAAGATATATCTCCTCAATGTTTCAAAAGCTATCCAAGTCTATCACTGGAAAACGAACAAAATATTAAAAGATTTATGAACTGTCACATATCTTCGTTTTTGTAAACTATTAAAGTGTTTTTTATTTGTTATACCGTACGAAACTGCAGTAACAAACATTATACAGCTGCCCGAAATGGCAACACTGTATATGTATACATCAAAGCAAACTAAATAGACCAAAATGGAACGCACGTGGCATACGTAATATTAACTATATTTTTTTGGTTAATATGGTGTCCATTTAATATAATCGTGTTGCAGCACAGTGGCCGGTAAGCATCGCGCGTCCATCTGTCATGTCGGCCGTTGAATTTGAATGTTTAACGAGGCTTCGCGGCGGGAATATGCGAGACACGTTCCAATGCACCAATGAATCATGCTGCCACTGTGTGTCTCTGTCTCTATACACGAGGTAGATGGTTAAAGCATTTCGCCGATTGGAATGTACTTACATTCATTGGATTTTAAAATAGACTTATTTCATTATCTTTATAATCAGCCTGTCTTAATTCACTGCTTAACTTGGCCGCTTTAAATGGAAATTTCGCTCACAATCCTCACGCTGGGCCTGCGGGTTTGGGATGTAATGGGCTCGAAGAGCACAGTTTCTCGCACCACCTACGCTGCTACTTGTCGGCAGCCAGTATATTTAACCGCGATTAGCCGGCCGCTAGAGCCTCGTTGGGATTGGTTTGGAATCCTAAGATAAAACTTTTTAATTGGTCGAAGTAACTAATAGTAATAACACGGATTTTGAATTAAGGGTTCGATTCTCACCTAGGAAAAAGAATGAGTACCTATTATTTGTTTTTGCTTAAGAGAACATTGCCGAGAACTCTAAAGTGCGCAAGTTACTTCATGATGATTTCCTTAACCGTTGCAGCAAGTACCTAATACATAATTTTAAAACACATTATTTGAAATAGGTGCGCCCCAGGATTTAAACTAAATATCGGGCTAGGAGGCAGAATTCAAACTTTTACGTTTTCACTGCTTAATATGTAACTTAAAATTTGGTATGTATTTTGGAATTCGATGTATACCTCAGGATTTTTGTACGTAGGTACCTCAGTACTTTGTATCTATCTACCTTAGTACCATGTTACATGGACTGGGAATATGTCTAAGCACTTGGTATGTACGTTAGTATTTCGTATGTACTAAGTATGTAGCTGCATACATATGTTATTATAGTGTCGCCCGTGGCATAGAACCGGGTGCTCGTGAAAGCCGGCGCGCGCCGGCGACGGTTTTGCGACGCCAACACGTATTAGCCGCGGGTCAGGGCGCCGACGCGGGAACTGCATTAAAAGCTAATAGATTGGGTTTTCTCTTCGTAAAGGTCGGTCCACATTCGCGGGGGTGATTCTTTTTGTGAACGTGGTAAAGCTTTAATTATACAAATTGTATTTCCAAGATTCGTTGTGTGCACATCGTACACTAGTATTAAGAACTCAGTCCTCCGCAGATGTAGCTGCCCTCGCAATGTTTTCCTTGGCGCCTGTAAGGGACTAACATTAAAATCTCACGAACGTAAAATCATGAAGTCAGAGGCACGCTTCCAAATTCTGAATTATTTAACGTGCAGTTGGCGCGCTTGGTGAACAATAGACTTAACCCTTCTCATCCTGAGAGGAAACCCGTGTGCAACAGTGGAAGGATGACATGATAACACAATGTGTTAAAAAATCGTAAAACTTTTATGGAGGGACGTATATCAAAGTTAAATTGCGTTATTATCATATTTATCCGTTGGTTTAAAAGGCTTTTGCGCCGGGCCGGTCACATTGGCGCGTGCACCTTCAAAGCCGTAAATTGATTGAATTCATCGTATCTCCAACCGGTACATTTACCGAAATATCTCTCTGGTACCGGTACAATTACCGGAAACATTATTTATATTGGTAAAATACAATTCAGTGGACGCTTTGGCGCCAGAGGTAATGTTGTCTTAGATAAATCAGTTTGCTGTGCGACTAAGTGCAATCATTTTTAAGGGCTCAATTCTGAGCGCGGATTTCCGCCAGAAACGGAAAAATCCGAGAGCATACACACGATACTTCTTCAGTACAAATCGATAAAAAGTTCGTAAAGAAGTAGATACCCGTCTTTACCAACTTATGTTAGTTAGGTATATAAAAACAGATGAAAAACAGGCGTGTTGGTTCGCTCTTTAGTGAGTTTGATCTTTGAGCCGGAAGTAGTCAATTCGATTTCTAGCCAGGAGAAATACGAGTATATGTAAATTAATATTAATTCCAGTCATTTAACTTAGTGGAATATTTTAGAAAGATTTGCTTTACGATATGGTATTTAGGACAGCGATGAATTTATGAGTTATAGTTTTTTACTGAAAAAAGTAAATGTTTTTAAAGAATCGCTTGTTCTATTTTTGTGTTCACAGCCCACGGACCCCATATCATGCCCGTGGGAACGCTGTGGGGAATCCGATAGGGCGGATATTTGTACAATAGATGGAAGATGCGTAAAACCAAAGAGGTTTGACCTTGTGAGATAAATAAAGCAGTGAGAAAAAGACAATGAGATTATTTTTTATGATATAAACTAGCGAATTACGATGAAGGTAAATTGACTAATGATCAATGAGTTCCAGGGGCATGCGAAGCAAATTACAGATAACGGTCACGTATATTAGATTAAACAGAGACAGATGCCTTATTAAGCTGACACCTTCTAAGCCTCTTGCCTATCTGTCATACCAATGAAATTCACACTCAATAATCCTAGTACTATAACTGTTTAATTTTAAGAATAGCTTCAGAGCTATTTATTACTTTGTTTCGTTTCGTTTTGTTTGTTTAGATTTTATTTCGATTTCTAAACTATAGCCGTAATCATTAGAATCGGGATATTACATAGATTTTTATTTTAAAATTTTAGTTTAAGCATTTCCAAAACATACAGGAATAAATCGATCAAACCACATCTTCATAAAATACAAATTCTTCAAATACGCATTTATTTATTCATTCCACAAACGAATCGTTAACAAAAATATACGGTTAAAGTCCGTAGCGTGGTATGAACAGCTCTGATATTCCAAGTTCAATATTAAAGTAGCGAGATATAGCGTTACATAAACTTCTGAATATCGTAAATCAAACTGTCCGTTTGTTTGTGTTTTACTTCTCCACTTGCGAACTTAGCAAAAGTAAACATTTACTTTCGGACTGTTATTTCTGGCTTTGATGATGTTATTCTCGATATGTTCGGAACTTCGGTCTTTACCGAATTATAATCAAGCGATATGAATTTAATAATGATCATAATGTTTTTGGACATGTAGAGAGAGTAGCTGATGAAAGATTGACAAAACGGATATGCAATGCGAATATCGACGGATGGAGGTGCCGAGGAAGACCAAGGCTTACGTATTTGATCCAAATAGGTCGAAGTACTGACACTTCTAACTGATAGAGGAAGTTAGGAGTCTCTGAAACCGGCGTGCGGGTGTGAAGAGACTAATGAATGTAGTCGGACCACGACAGTTCTGTAAGGATTGAGATGTTTGGCACTCGCTGCTCTCTGCTTACTCTACAAAGGACCTTGCGTGATGGTATCATAATAATTATGTTTATAAAGCGTGTGAAGTCTGTCGACGCACACTTAGGACAAGATAAAAAGGTTGATGATGATGATGATTTATTAAAATTATTAAAATGTTTGGGCGAGTCTTAAGTCCAGCAGTGCGAATGATAATAATGACGATGATGCTAATTGCATTAAAGCCCATGTAGGTACCTGTATATTGCGTATCCGTTATAATAATGTGTTAAAAGAAAGACATTCTGCGACGGTGGCACTAATTTATGCACGAAAAGGTACAAAAAATTAAACCAGTTGTGTAACTGGTTTTTATTGGTGTCCAGAATCAGATCACTTAAGGCGTGGACACAATACTCATGTTTTTAAGGTGTAGAATTATATATATTTTTTAAGTTATAATTCATTTATCATCACGCCAGGTTCATTGCTGGGCAGGCAAAGAGCACCGAAGGTCACATATCCCAACCCCTATAGACCTGAACTGACATGTTTCTTCAACATTCCCACTCTCTTAATAGCTGGTTTGACACACTACTAACGCTCCAATAAGAATGTAGGCAGATTATTTTTGACAAATTGTTCAATTTCAATGCTTTGTTCATCGAATAATAAAACTGATATGGGGTGACGATTTAGTGTTAGTTATATGTATACATAAATATAGAGTGAATCATGAGAACCGGAAGGATAGCATATTTTTTGTTTATCTATATCCGGTCATCGCGCGGAAACTAAGCGAGGATTTCTATACAATTTGTTTTGTATTTTGCGGATTGTGTTATATATACATATAGCATCGTAACTATGTACGTGACGCAAGCTTATATTCGCCCAATTTACTGAGTATTAGCCGAGTTTTATTAGTAATTAGCTGACACTTGCGACTTCGTCTGCGTTGTTTATGATATTAACAACATATTTTATGTACAGAGAAGAGAACATATTTAAGGCATATACACACATATGTATATGCTTTGCTAATCTTAAGCAAATCGATAAAAATTTTAAACGCTTAAGATACAATAACTTTACATTCATTGAAAATACCATATTTCGTTTAAAGTTGAGGACTAAGATTCACCTATCTTGACCAAATCGACTCTAGCTGATGGTGAAGTGAAAAGTCTCCGAACGTTTATGAAAATAGCAATAAATTTCGAAGAAACCAGGCAGATCTTTAAGGATAGATACCTTTAGCTCTGCCCACCCCGTAAGAAACCCGACGTGACGACATAATAAAGAAGAATAATAATTGGCTCAGCTATCTTCTGTAACTTGCAAATACGTTTCCAACGTTATACGTTTTATCTCTCTAGTAAGTAAACTTTCAGGCCTTTCAGCGACAATAATGACTACAAATGACGTCACATGACACTACATTAAAACTTGTTAGTTTTAATGCGCAAGCCTTCGGAGAATATTTTTATTACGGCTACGTAACTAAGTATATAAACGAAACGTGGAACTTGAGCAGTAAATTTTCATATTAACTTAGTATTTTCTTA
>DWFV01000425.1:0-14466 GCA_018246775.1 Parelbella machaon machaon
AACTTGAAACCTGAAGGTGATTTTGAAACACCAGAACGTGAGAAATGGCGACCCGCAGAACGACCTAAACAAAAGAAGCCTCAGGACAATCTTAAACCTGAAGGCAAATTTGAGCAACCAAAAGAAGATAAGTGGCGTCCAGCAGAAAGGCAAATGCCTATTAAACCGAAGGACAATTTGAAACCAGAGGGGAAATTCGAAATTCCCAAACAAGAGGAATGGCAACCTGGAGACCGGCCTATTCAGAAAAAACCTAAAGATAATCTTAAGCCTGAAGGTGACTTTGAACAGCCTAAAGAAGATCAATGGCGCCCAGCTGAAAGGCAAACACCTAAAAAACCAAAGGACAATTTGAAACCTGAAGGTGATTTTGAAACTCCTGAACGTGAGAAATGGCAACCTGCTGAACGTCCGAAGCAAAAGAAGCCTCAGGATAACCTGAAACCTGAAGGTGATTTTGAAACTCCTGAACGTGAGAAATGGCAACCTGCTGAACGTCCAGAACAAAAGAAGCCTCAGGATAATCTGAAGCCTGAAGGTGAATTCGAAACTCCTGAACGCCAAGAATGGCGTCCAGCTGAACGTCCTAAACAAAAGAAACCTCAAGACAACCTGAAACCTGAAGGTGATTTTGAACAGCCGAAACAAGATGAGTGGCGTCCAGCAGAAAGACCTCAGCCAACGAGACCTGAAGATAATTTACGCCCTGAAGGTGATTTCGAAAAACGAGAACCCGAGAAATGGCGACCAGGTGATAGAGCTCCAGTACGCCGGCCTAAGGACAACTTAAGACCGGAAGGAGAGTTTACGACGCCTGAAAAAGATCAATGGCGACCTGCCGAACGCCCTCAACAACGAAAACCAAAAGACAACCTAAAACCTGAAGGTGACTTTGAACAACCAAAGTATGACGAATGGCAACCCGCAGAAAGACCAACTCCTAAAAAGCCTAAGGACAATCTCAAGCCTGAAGGTGATTTCGAGAAACCTGAACCTGAAAAGTGGCGTCCTGCAGAACGTCAGACACCTAAGAAACCACAGGATAATTTGAAACCAGAGGGAGATTTTGAAAAGCCTAAGCATGATGAATGGCGTCCAGCTGAAAGACAAACACCAACGAAACCACAAGATAACCTTAAGCCAGAAGGGGAATTTGAAAAACCGAAGAGAGATGAATGGTATCCAGCGGAAAGGCAAATGCCCAAAAAGCCTAAAGATAATTTGAAACCAGAAGGTGAATTTGAGACTCCTAAGCAAGATAAATGGCGTCCTGCTGAACGCCCTGAAGTTAAAAAACCACAGGACAACTTAAAACCAGAAGGAGATTTTGAAAAGCCGAAACATGATAAATGGCATCCAGCAGAGAGGCAAACTCCGAAAAAGCCACAAGATAATCTTAAACCAGAAGGCGAATTTGATCGTGGTGAAAAACCTAAGCCTCAGACCATTACCGAACGACCAGTCCAAAAGAAACCTAAAGATAATTTGAAACCCGAAGGTGACATGGAAGTTACACGCAGAACAGATTATACTGCAACTCGTGGGGACCGAGTTGAGGTCGTTAGGCACGAGGATCACCTCAAAATGGAAGGTGTTATTGACGTGCATCGATCAAGAGATGATTATAAACGAATAGACAAAGTTGAAAAGGTAATAATTCAAAAGCATGAAGATAATTTGAGGACTGAAGGCGAATTCATTGATCTTCGCACTAGAAATGATTACAGTGCTACTAAAGGGGAAAGAGCACCTGTTGTTAAACCACAAGATAATCTTAAACCTGATGGTAAATTTTACAAACCTGAAAATATTTCCTCTCAGCCAGCCGAAAAACGTAGGCCTTTTAAACAGGTGGATAATATTACAATAGAAAGAGATGTCGATGTACGTCAAAAACAAAAAATTGAAAGAGTCGATATAATTAGACGAGAAGATAACTTGAAAATAGAAGGTGAATTCATAGATATGAAGCAAAGGAACGATTATAGTGTCGTCACTGGAGAAAGAAGAGCCCTGGTAAAACATGAAGACAACTTGAAAATGGAAGGAAGAATGGAAAATATTCACACGTCATCATCAGATACTTACAGAGTTGTTAAAGGACAACGAGTTAAATTAACACGAAGGGAGGATAACCTTAAAATTGAAGGCGTATTTGAAGATCATAAGCGTAGAGATGATTACAAAGTAACAAAGGGTGAAAAAACAGCTATAACTTATTATCCCTATGCCAGTAAACCTGATCAAATTATAGACAAAACAACTGAGCCTGTCAACGGAGAGAAGGATACCCCGAAGAAACCTGGTGATAAGTACGATACAGATCGTGATAAACCAAGTAGACAAAAGTGGGCAACCCCTGAAAGAAGAGACATTGAAGTGAGACCTCAAAACAATATTCCAGAAGATCATCAATTGCAACCTGGAAAACCTATTCACTATCGTAATGGGAAGCCTGAGGATGACAAACCTTCGAAAACAACTTGGAGTCCATCTGATATCCAAGATTCACGTACGCCCAAAGACAATATTCAACGCCCACGAAGTAATCTCGATGAACTTCCTAAAAGTCAAAGGCAACCTGGGGAAAAACCGGAACAATTTCGCACTAAAGATAGTTTTCAGCCTGAAAATGAATTTAACCAACCAGCTAAGCAAAAATGGCAGCCTGGAGATCGTTTAAGTCCAATGAAGCCAAATGACGGTCAATGGCAACCAGGTGAAAGGCCGGAACAATTTAGACCTAAAGATAATCTTAAGCCTGAAGGCGATTTTGACCGTCCTGCACGACAAAAATGGCCATCAGGTGAACATCCAAGTTCAATGACAACAAAAAATATTGAACATGATTATAAAAAGTCTCACTTGCACCCAGGTGAGAGGCCCGACCAAATTCGGCCTAGAGATAACTTAAAACCGGAAGGTGAGTTTGACCGTCCTGCTCAGCAAAAATGGCAACCTGGCGAACGCCCATATCCAATTAAGCCCCAAGATAATTTACATCCTGAATCAGGACCATACTCTCCAGATTCTAGAACACCACAAATTTCTCGCGATCGTAATGATTTGAAACCAAGAGACCAACGTGATAGTATTGTAAGGCATGATAATACTATTCATTATGATACTAGCAGCAGTTCAATCGATTCGAAGCAGCTTTCCCGAAGAGATGATCATAATAAGTCGCATCATATTACACAGAATAATGTTGAAATATATTCTGATGACAGAACGCAAAATACAGAAAGGGCGACGCACGTAAAACACACAACGGTGGAACATTCAACTGCAAAGCATTTGCACAAAGGATCCTATACCAAACATTCTTCAATTAGTAGTCATGACGTTGTTGATCACACAGGATCACAAACAAATATTGATAAAAGCTCATCCAGTAACATTACTGAACGAAAAGATAGTCAACAAAAGTCTGACAGATCCGTGGTAAGAAATATGACAGATAAAAATGTTGTGAATAAAGTGGATTCCAGAAATATTACCGCCACTAGTAATATAACTAAGGTAATGAAACAAATATCAGAAAAGAAGCTTATAGCCGGAAAATGGGTTACAGTAACAAGAAATGTTGAAGTCAATACAGTCACGAGTGGTGATACTAATCATGGCATGAAAATAATTCCAAATGATCAAACAACCCATCGTAATAAGTCTATCGTTGGAGATACTTCTCAAAATCTTATATCCTCAGAACAAACACATACGACTACTGCAAATAACGTGCATGATTCTCGTCAACAGAACATTGTCGACAATCAATCAAAGCGGAACATTTCTAATACAACTTATGTAGGAACAAGTCATGATGATGATCAACATGCTTTAAGAAGTGTCCAACACTCCCAACGTGGTCAAACAGTAGGGCATGATAGCGGGCAAAATGTAATTGAAAGAGTTTTATCTTCTACACAATCATCCACATCATCTTCGAACGAAAAAAATGTGAGCACCCAACAACGCTCCAGCCATACTTCAACAGATAGTAGAGTCCAACAAAATAACGTAACAACAGGTATTCATACTGATCAAAACATTACAAAGTCTACTCAGCAACTTGGTTCCGATAGCCACATACACAGACGACACATTGACTCTAATGTTCAGGATATGCAAACATCTGATTATAGAACAAGTTCACAGCGCCAACACGTTACATCTGATCATCACGCTAAACGAAGCGCCAGTTCTATAAGTAACGTTATAACAGGAAGTCACAGTGAACAAAATATTTCGAGATCAACTCATCAGTCACAAATTGTCAATAGAAGTCAACTAAGTGACAGTGTTACAAAGACTAGCATAGAATTCCAACGAGCTATGCATGGCGGTGGGGATTCTACGACTCATGTTGTGGACAATTCGTCACGTAGTGGTCATCATAAGCGGACATCAGATTTGGTTTCTGACGCAGCCAGTTCCAATGCTGTCTTACATCGAAAAGGCGTTTCATCAACAACGGAAGCTCACCATACCATTAGCTCAACTGCTGCGGCACAGCGTAAAAGTATTGGAAACCTCTGTGACCGTGGTGAATATATCAGTAATTCAACTCAAAGCACGGATAGAAAGAGTATCAGCTCTATGCATCGCTCTGCTCGTGAAAACATGGCAGTGATATCGCAACATACAGAGAGTACAGATTCCCGTCGACAACAAAGACGGGATGGTCAATCTACTTTGGTAGTCGAGCGACAGCCACGTGTAACGGTCAGAGACAATCTTCGGGTTGGTGGTGAATTCTTTGGACAATCGGAAGCGAAGGCCTATGGCAGTTTTTCGCGATCTGAACATGCGCAAAAATCCGAGCGATCTGAAAGAGTCGAGAAAGTAGAGCGCCACGTTCGCCATGGCAATACCTCGCATTTTGTTTTAGGCGATGGAGCTACGAGCTACAAACGAGAGTACACAACACACGTCCACGGTACTTGTCCGGCCACTTTGTTAGATTCTTCGCGCACTCCGTTTAAACACACGCGTGATTCTCGGGAACATAAATTCTACTCCTCTAAAACGACGCCACAGTAATTTTTTTTTTTAATAAAGACTAACTGTTAACTATATCATTCCTTATTTAGTGGCGCTTTAAAATTAATATAACTTTTAAAACGTATTTTTAATGAAAAATGTTAACTCTTGCTAGATTTATATGTATAACAAATGTGCCTTTTTATGATACATAAGATTTGCATAATATTTTATTTAAATTTATTATTATTTTATTTTTACATTATGTTATAACGATTATTTATCTTTTGTTTAATCAAACTTTGCCATGTAATAAATCTTTATACAATATTGTGTTTTATTAATAAACCTCTCCACATTCTAATGTAACCCCTTTTTACGTAAGTAATTACTTGAAGAATTACAAAATTTAATACATATTTAACGCAATCTAATTAGATTGGACGCAATGCTAGAAAAATAAACGATGTGTAAAGAGAATATAGTTCCGATCCAGAACAAATATTCTTAAAGCTACGCCATAATTACAAGAAACTAATATAAGAGTGTAATATTACTTACTAAACAAACGTTCCTCAACTTATGAACGCCCAACATTTGCATTAGACAGTTTTTAATTTATTCTTGTTTAGTTTCTGAATTTTTGTTAACTTAAATAAAATTCGTCCTGCTATAGTAACTGGAGAAAATTTATCGAATAAGGGTTCTGAAAGATCAGACTTACATTACTTAGGAGGGTTAAGGCTGTTAGAATACCACCCAAGAGAAATATTAATATGATAGGCGCAAGTGTTTGTTTTGTTTTGTCAGCACGTGCCAAGTAATTCTACCTAGGGATTAAAATTTTAAATGAGAGTAACTTTTCATTATTATTATTATTAAATTTACCTCCTTATCCATAGTGGATGTATATTGCAAGTGGTGCGTGGTGGGAGTGTACTACACTTCTTCTTGGGCAAATACAAATACGAGTATGTTATGTTTTTAATTAACAATCTTTATGAGTTTCGCTACGTACTATTAAATTGACTTTTTAAAATAAAACAAACTTGTATCCAACAAATTTTAATATTATTCGTAATACGAAAACTTACTAAATTAGCAAAAAAATAGAAATGAAAAAGTACCTAAGATACTTAAAACTCTTATAAATTACATTGGATAAAATCAGTACAGATATTTCATGAAAAGTAAAACGGCAGCTAGTGCAGTCACTGTTACTGCGAGTTTTACGGTTTTAAACGTCTTATTCTTTTAAATCTTCCTAATTCTTCTTCGTAATTTCGAGGTAGGGAACCAAATGCATCATTTTCCTGATAACGTGGAGAATTCATGCAAAGTTCGCCTATTTCATTGATCTCATTCTCCGATACCAATTTGGGCGCATTATTTTGTTTATATCTGTCTATATCATCTTCATTGCTTAAATCGTTAGCTTCATCAGGAGTTCGTCTGTTGCGAGAGATGCTGTTGTACATAATATTATCGTCTGCGCCCTCCATTCCAGAAAGCACCGCATCCGTATCAGAACCCAGGCTCACGATGCTAGTTTCCACGTTATTATCTATTTCTACAGGAACAGGCAAGTTATGGTCGTAGTTTTTCGAGTGGGTTTGTCTGTTAGCTGTAACACTATCTTGTTCATTCAGTGGTCCAGATTTATCCAAATTTGTCCGTCTGTCAAAGAATCCGTCATCTTGAAATTCGCTGTCATCGCTATCTTCCTCATTATTTTCGACTGCATTTGAAAAGTACGGGACTTTTAAGTTTGATATAAAGTTCGCATCTCTTTTCTCTACTGTTTTATCGAGAGTTTTTCTTTTTACTCTTACTAATGGTGTATTCGATCCACCTTTTAAATTACTTGTATCAATCACGTTGGGAAATGAGTCCTCAAGAGATTTTATTGAATCTACATTTTCTGGAGAGACATCTCTCTTGTTAACATTGCTTTCTGCGTTCCATAATTGAGATAAATCTTCATTTTCTGAACAGTATAAGTCTTCATTATTCAACGAACTTAATACTTCAGAATTTTCGTTTTTTAGTGCGGAATTAACAAAGGAATTAGTATTTATTTCTCGTTTGTTTTCATTTTTAGGACGTTCTTGTTCAGAGTCAGGACTTGTTAAAGTTTTTGTTTCTGCTTGTAGAGACTGTAAATTCTCCGTGTTATCTGATCCTTCCAATTTTATGTTTACAACGACATCTGATGCACTTATTTTGTCATTAGACTTTTCAGAACTGCTTATAATTTCAGTGTATTTTGAATACATTTCACTATCCGCCTTTTTAGTATTGATTGACTTTTCAGTATTAGAAGTAGACGATTCTGTTTCTATGTCTGGAGAAACAGCCTGAGATTTATCAACGTCAGACTGCTCACTACCTACAAAACTATTTTCCTCATTTGTACCAGCTTTTTTAGTGATTTCCCTTTTTTTAATACTATCACCCTCTTGTTGGGAAACACCTATTATGTTTTTCAATAGTGCTCTTTTGTCTTCAGATAATGAATGTAGCAATTCATCTAATTCTTCTTTAGATAGCTTTCTTATATGTCTTTTTATAGCTGTTTCTTCGTCTTCAGAATCAACCTCGTTATTTTGTGACGATAATTCATCTACGGAAATTGCCTCAGCATTTTTTATTTGACGTCTATCTCTATTAATTGTGCTGTGTTCATTTCCGAATATTTTTATCGTTGACATGTGAATGTTTTTGTCCTCGTTGCGGATTGCGTCGTTTTGCTCGAGAGATTGGCCTTGTTCATTTGATTCATCCATTTCGTCATTATCGTATTCATTTTCATAGTGCTTTTTATCATTTTGAAGCAATACAATATTGCCTCTGTCATACAGCTCAGTTTTTTTCATGACATTTTTTGATAACATGTTAGCTCGGGACACATGTGTTCCTTCTGCTTGGTTCTCATCACTATTCTCTAAGTACTCTCTATCGAGTTGGGCATTACCTATGTCATTCGATTTAGAGACTTTTTCGCCTTGCAAATACACTCTCCTATCAGGTTTGTTGCCTGCGAACTGTGAATTGAGTTCATTAAATCATATTAAAGAATGTTATTATAATTTATTTTCTCTTTACGTCTTTACCAACGCAGGGACCCGCACCGGGTATAAAGAAAATTACGTAGTTTTCATATAGCTACCCTAATATTTATTTTCATTTCTTTAATTGAAGCTTTGTTAATTACCAGCAGTGATAGCCTAGTGGTTAAGAATTCAGTCTCTCACTCCGGGGGTGCTGGGTTCAAATCCATGGCGCGCACCTCTTTACAAAAGTGCGTTTCAAGTTTAAATATCACTTGCTAACGGTGAAGGAAAACATCGCGAGGAAACCTGAACACTTTAGAATTTACAAAAAAAAAAAAAATTCTGAGGTGTGTGAAGTCTGCTAACCCGCACTTGGCCAGCGAGGCAGACTATGGCCTTAACCCTCTCAATAAGAGAGGAGACCCATATTCCAACAGTGGAATGATAAATGGGTTGATTATTATTTTATTATTATAGGTTTAATAATGACTTCAAAGTATAATAAGGTTGTATTTTAATTTGTATATATAAAATTTAAGAGAAAGACTCCAGGTCTTGCTCGCGATCGCTCGTGGGATATCTTCCGGGTGTCCGGGAAACGGGGGTTTAAAAACATCTGACAGACGGATTAACCACTAGATCGTATCTACCTGTATCTTCGCCAATCCGTACTGGAGTAGCGTATATTTCGGACTTCTACCAGCTGCAGAAGAGACTTGTGCCCAGCAGTGGGACTTAGAAAGGTTTTGAGCCATAAATAAATATGTTATATACTTAATATCTGTTGAGGCGCGTCAATTTCTTATTATCTAAAGTCAACTGTTCATTTGCTTTGAAAGCATTGCTGGTCAATGGCTTAGAATAATGAGGAGAGTGAAGCGTTGACTTGAAATTTGACCTAGCTCATATTTTCCCAATTGTTTCCAATTTGTTTCCCAGTTCCCAATTATTTCCCAATGCCTATTGGCATGCGCCGGGTACAGATGCATAGTCCGAGCCAGTACTAGAAATTTCTACCAGAAAACTCAAGTTAGAAAATCCAATAGTACCCGACCCGAAATTGATGCCAGGACCTCTCAATCATAACTTTTATGTTACTTACTTACATACTTACATACTTACTTACTTACATACTTACATACTTTTTAATTATTTTCAAGATTTTAGTTTTCCAGCTCAGTCACAATCCTAGACATCAGAATTCACGCGTGAATCGCTATTCTAACTTGACAAAGTTCTTTGTTTTGTTTAGATGCCTAGATTTCAGTTTTAATTAATATACTGTCTAAACTCTAATATCAACATTTTGTTTCGGGAGCCATTTTAGATTTGAAATTGTCACATGGTGTGCTGTATTTAACTAATAAAGTCCTATCATCTCGTACCCATACTGAGGGGGTTAAAAAAATGTGTGGTGGCCGCCATGCTGGATTTACAAAAAACATTGAATTTCATGTTATCATCAAAATCATGGGTCAACTGGTCAACAGGGGTAAAAAGGGGGAAAAGGGGTAAAATTTCAATTACTTAATTTGACTCCCTAAAGTCAAGCTAATAAAAAACCTTTTAAAATGACTGCCCTGTTGTTCAAGGGGTTGCAGGCGCGACTGCTGAGCAAGAGTTCCTGGGTCGATCAAAGTATTATTGGGTTTCCCTAACTCAAAATTCCCAGGAGTAGCTCGGAGTCTAGATTTGTGGCCGGGGTATGGCTATAGGCTCCCTATCTATAACATGGGACGTATAACATAACGGAGTATGACACTCGTCCGCTTATCTCGTCAGAGAAATACAGGAGTGACGTTGCATTGTGTTATATATTATACGTCGGTCATAAATCAGCTTATTCATTAATTTGGAATATTTACGGAACATAGTACCAAATTGAGTAATCGAAGACAGTTATTCAAATGTTTCGCTTTCAAGACACTGCCATTAATGGGGCTGTTGGAGAATTACATTTAAAGGCCTCGAAGTCAGAGTCATTCCCGCATTCCAATGAAACTTTAATTGTGTGTTTCGGCGTTACTTAAAATTCCAATATGAACCCCCGAAGGGATAAATCATATTACCCATCGCCACCCGAAGGCTGTTGAACAACTGTTAATTAGATAATTGAATTGAACAAAGACTTCGGAATTAGGGGAATGAGATCCTTTGCTTAGCTCCTTTGCTTTGGAAACGATTGCCCGCTTAATAAAGGGACGGCTATGTTCGAAACTAATTTAAATCGGTATTATATCTGTTCAGACGAACTCAGCTTGGAGTTTTGATTACTTTTTGTTCAAAAATGTTACAATCGGCCATGCAATCTTGTCACGCGAAGTGGTCATCTCAATTGACTGATAATTAACTACCCTAAAGAAATAATAATATTTTAAATTTAATAAAGTTCCAACTTTCCACTTATTATCAGCGCTTGCCAATTCGCACTTGGCCTGCGTGGCAGACTGTAGTCTTAACCCTGCTGAGCGGAGTTCCGTATCCAACCGTAGAACGACGAAAGGGTTAAGAAAACAATGCATATTATCAAATGGCCTTCTTTTAACTATTTACTTTTGGTACGCACGTATATACAGGTATTGATATTTCGCTGAAGGAATTAATATTAAGGCCGTTAAATCATAAAACTATATTTACATCTCAATCATGATAGACTCTGATTGCTCAAGTGTTTATTTATTTAGCAATATGCTCGCGTTTCGCTGCAATCTCACCTGATGGAAAGCGAGATGCAGCTACGGATGTAGCATGCTCGCCTAGAAAATGCCCATTTAATCTTGTCTTTCGATGCTGATCAAATATTACAGCCTGTATTGACTTTACTTATTTTCTATAACTAACGGTCGAAATAGTGTAGTTGGTACAGGTAACCCTCCTGTAACACGGTAGTTAGGTTCCTAGAAAGTGCCGTGTTGTGTGAAACCGTGTTGTATGAGGAGTTAATATTTTACTGTCTAATTTAATCTAAGCACAAAGGTTCTTGCAGATTTCTTATTGTGTTATAGCGAAACCGTGTTATAGGATGCCGTGTTGTAGGAGGGTTTCAGCAATTTACGAATCGTGTTGTAGCGAAACCATGTTATAGGATGCCGTGTTATAGAAGGGTTACCTGTATATATATCATTCCTGCTATCTGCCACTGGTAAATTAGTTATTTCTCACATTTGAGAACAAACTGCAAATATAATCCACCCATTACACAGGTATGTAAGAAAGAGTGTCAATTCGAAAGGCGTTTCCAGCAAAAGCCCGTGTTATATTGTTGTTTGTTTAAACAAACGAGAACTCAGCCTGAGACGAAATAAGCTTTTAAGAAAGTAAATATTGAAGTGGAACATCCTCGAGTGCAAGTCGAAAGGAATGAGACATCCCTGGGAGTGTTTGCGGAGTGTTATGAAGAGCAGATTGTCGATAAGACAGCCAATCTCTGTGTTTTTTTCGAAACCGCTTCAACTTGCCGAGCCTAATCCGTCTAATGTTCTGTAACTTTTCCTAGTATCAAGGTGAAATGTTTTGGTAGATTTACATCTCGTGGCAAATGAACCAATCCATGTGGGTATACTTGATGCTCATTCTGGGAATCATGTCAAATGTTGATTGCTTCTAAAGGAAATAAAATGCCGTGAATCAGTGTACATTGTCACTTATACTAAAGTAAATAGAATGCTGTGAACGGTGGATTACTGTTTCATCGTCAGCATCAGACCAAAAGCAGCCGTGTATTACTTTATTATTTCGGTTTAGTTGGGGATGTATGCAATACTGCTTCACTGCGCAAACATGTTGAGCCGTGTTACTGGAGTCAGTTGCTGTAGATTTATTCGAGGTCGCTAGCTCATGGTCATGGTCATGACAATAGCGGCTCGCTAACTCTTAATGGCGACTGCTGACTACTCTATTGTTAATTTTATTCACAAGAACCAAAAGTCAAACCATAAACAAGTGCCATCAATTACAATTCCTTGTTTTTAATCACTCGACAATGTGCACTGATAAAGTCAGTTCGCAGGTAATTTTTAATTTTCAAACGAAACTGCTGTCAAATCGTACACCAATATATGAATTTTATTAAAGCGAAATTTTATTTCCTTCTCTAGCAGATTGAAAACAAAGCATATAATTAATTTGTTTTTTATCAACATTAAATTACGTTTGGAATATTAGTTAACGTTTCAACTATTTTATGTTTAATTGAAAAATAACTTGCAGCTACATGAGTGTTCATATAGTATTTAAATTATATTCTAAATTACATTTTGGATATTGGATAAACGAATTGTTTTATGGATTTCTCGCGTTATCATCACTCCCCATATCTCATTTGCATTTATTCAGTGGGAGCTTATTGTAAAATTTGCTCGCTGCTAGGGTAACCGATGTTCGTGTAGCAGAAAAGACACAGTTAACATATGACCTGATTAAGATTTGATTTCATGTGGAATCACTTTCATGAAATTTAGCTGAAATGTTTGCGGTCTGTGTTTTCTATTTCAGAAAAATTAACCGAAATTCAACATGAACTACAATACACAATTTGTAATTGTTTCCTTCAGCTGTAAGTGATACTAATGTTACTATCACATGACTGTCTCGTTGCTCGAGTGGTTGCGAGCGCGACTACAGATCTAGAGGTCCTAGGTTCAAATCAAGGGTCGAGTACTATTGGATTTTTTTAATTTGAAATTTCTGGTAGTGACTCGGAGTCAGGATCTGTGCCCGGTGTATGGCAATATGCTCACCATCTATTCCATGGGACGTAAACGTAAATGGAAAACATGGGAGTGTACTACACCCCTCTACCTATTCCTTCGGAGATCACAGCCGTGATGTTACGTTAATTTTTGAATATTTAGAGTGAAATGTTATTGAGTTAGGCTTTATGTCCTCTATAAATATTTTTATTATATCATCACGCCAGATCTATCACTTTTGCCTTAGAGAGCCGCGATAGTATAATGTCTCTATCCTGACAAGTCTGCTGTTTCTTCCACATTTATCACTCTCTTCGTAGATGCACGCCGGCTTCGGACGCTTCTTCCTACCCCATTCGTCAGTATACCTACGAAATCATCTAAGTTTACCAATTTACCGCAATTTCTCTTTGCACGCAGTCGCCTTTCATAGGCTAGGTTATCCCCAGTATGTCGCTAACATCTACATCCAGAGCAGTGCTATAAACATTATTACTAAATGAAAATCTAAATAATACTTTAAAAAATAATACTTAAGTTGTTATGCGTGAATAAGTTTACGGTCGAAATAATTTGTGTTCTTTGAAAAAAATATGAATTTTCAGCTATTCCGATAAAATAAGTTAACGATGAAAAAATATATTTCTTTTCCAGTTCAATATTTATCAAATATGAAAACAATATTCACCTCGCCAACAAAGGAAAATAAAACATGCGCTTTGGACCACGAAATACATATTAAAAATATGTACAAAGGCATAGAGCGGAGACAGATAGAACAGTGACTATTTTTTTTGTTTAATTCTATTCGAGTAGTCTGTAATAGCCAATTATATATCGTTTACATGTAACAAGAATGGCAACAATGAGAAGAGAGTGGTAACAAAAGATTCAACCAATAGTACTAGTACCAGGAGTAATAGTAGTGAACTCTTTTCAGCGAACAAGGCCTAGCACAAGCAATGTTCCCAGAGCTTATGGGCCCCAAGAGAGACTTAAACTACAACCCCAGTTATGGATACGAACCCTACTGGGCAGGAGGAGATTGGGTTTACAAGGAGGTCCCTAATAAGACCACTTTGGGCACGGGCGATGAGAACTGTGGAGAACCGTGTCAGGAAATGTTGAAATAGTAATGTCTTATATTACGTTTTTAATTTCGTGAAATTATCTAGTGAAACTGGCCCATTATCTTGATATCACTAGCAGTCACTGTTCTAATTGATCTAATTATACGTTATTCCATTACCATACCCTATTTTTTAATTGAGATTGTAAGTTTAGAAGTTACTTTCTTGGTAAGAGTGCTGCCTTCACCTCGTTGTAAGTAAACTGAACGAAATGGTTTTCGTTAGGTAAGCCTCTTTTAACGAGAGGCGTTCAGGATTCAAGTTGGCCAACTTTTGGTCAGCTGTGTTAAACTGCATTTACGTTAAATACATACTTTATGGCTCTCTATCTCTTTATATTTTTAGTTATGGAACAATTTGCGGGAGGGATAGATATTATAATTACAAGACATTTGAGAACTACTGCGATTTGTATAATGAGGACTGCAGTTTGCGAGCAGGTAAGGTACGTGTTTATCATATTTTTTGCATTATAAGTCAGGGCAAAAGGACAGACCAGGCAGGCCAGGCTAGGCTTGACGGTAAGAGCTACGATGAGTCAATGCTGCAAAAACGCAAATCATTATAATCTGAAGTTCCCGATTAGTACCTTTTTTCTTTTTTTTTTTT
>DWFV01000426.1:0-14463 GCA_018246775.1 Parelbella machaon machaon
TACATATCGATATCGATTCTATATTGCTCCGAATGCACTACTACAATGTACGTATTACAATCACAGTAAACAGTTAATTGAGCTGCTGAAGCCCTCGAATCGGCAACAATTCGAATATCGTTACGAGTATGGCGCATTGGGTATGAACTTGAGCGTTGCATATTTCCCGATCAATGTTCTCTCTGCAGTCACTTCGAGAACTAAATGCGGTGTATTTGGCGCATGGAGTTCCATTGCTCCGAAAATAATGATTGCATAATAATTCACAGACTTTACCCGCATAGACGTTGCTAGTAGGTATTTTATGTAACGATGACAAACGTTTCCGTTCGTTCGAAATCTCCATATTAAAATTAATGTTATTCATATCTTTTGTCATAACATGTTCCCGAACAGAATTTTGTTATGCATCTTGATGTATGGATATTGAGGACATGCATTATTTTTTCTATGTTTTACAGCTGTTCTAACTTAAAGTTTTACTCCATGTCCATTATAAACTTATCCTCTGAATTTATAGTTGGACACAGCACGCAGTTTTATGTCCCTCCCATTTCAATTCGTTTTCGTAACTGCTACACTTTGCCAAAATATATTTTTTCCTTGTTATTGCAGTTGGTAAAACATTTTATATTTATGGTGGCTGTAAATTTGAATTTTCTTGATCTTAGTGTAGGTACTATTTGTGATTTATTATGCAGAAAAATAGATATCATTTATAATTGAGCAATGTCGGCTCACCTCATTATGTTTACGACCAATGACATATTGTTTACTAAACCGGATGTTAATGAGAGGCTTGTCAAAATCGAGTATCAAAACAAACGCAAGATCACATACATAAATATGTACATACTCATATGTCAACGTTCATTAACAGCTTACAAGGAGCATAAAGAGTATTGTACACAATATACTTCCTAAAAATAAAGTTCCTAAAAAGATAACGATAGTAATCAGATACACAATGTATTGTTACAAATAGGAAGGAAACCTGTTTCTTCGGTATATTTATCTTTAAAATTCGGCTCAATTGTTGACCATGCGACTCGCCCATTTGTCCAGTGGTTAGCGAACCTGAATGCTGATCGGAAGGTTGTGGGTTCGATGTGCACAAGTACAACAAGACATATTTTGTCTGTGTGTGGGTGTAAAATAATTAGATCATCATTGTTACCCGCTTACTCCCGTCCGCTGCTGGCTAAGGCCTCTCTAATAGCACCTCATTGAGCTCGATCTGATGAATGTTCCAATATATTACTAGCTTTATTGTTTGTATCTATTTACACTTAACATCAGTTGGCTCATCGGCCTGGTACTGGGATAAAAACATAAATTTGAAAAACTTGTGTCGTTCCAGCGAGCTCCGGGGTAACATTCCAGATCGGCGGCAGCGACAAAGATGACAAACCGAAACAGCCGGAGGACGAGGACCCGGTGAGTTGACTTAGTCCATTGTATCTCTGCGCTCTTGATCGGTACAAACATTAGATAAGATACACAGGTGCGCATTATTCCGTCCCCGCTGATATCATTGTTTGATTCTTCACACACGCGCACCAGTGTTTATAATTCTGTATCATATAATCCTGATTAATAAAATTATTGATCTTTTTAACTTTCGCTATGCGAACGTCCTAATGACTTCATTGTAAATGTACCTATTTATAATTTAGCATATTGATTCCATATTTAAAATATTTACACGGTTTTTTTATGTTTATGTTTTTTTATTTTGTTTATATGACCTGTACACGTAATAGTTTTATACGGCAATTATATCTGTCATATTTTTATCTTTTAATTATTAAATAGCATTCGTCGAGTGGAGGATAGATTTGGCATTCGTATCGAATTATTCTTTGTGCATTCCAAACACACCACTTTGCGAGATTAGATTAAAGAAACAGTGTGAAGAAGAAGACAAATCAAACACAGATAACTTATAGTAAATTGACCGACTTATTTTTTTATAATTTTATCGTAATCAGACGTGTGTTGTTTATGTCGTTGTTTGTTGTTAGGATGAAACCGGACTATGAAACAAAACATGTTATAATACAAAGTTGTTTTGCATGTTTTATTAATATCGCGGATATTGTGTTAAAACTTTTTCATAGTTACATAACATTAAGAACAGCGATGCGGTATTAAAAAGCAGCGACTGTAGACATGATTTTTTATATTGGACTGCTATTATAATGTGTAGTCTTGTTATATCTACAATCTACATATGTATGTTACAATGTTATAAAATAACTGCAATGTTATAAAATGACTGTCTCGTTGATCGAATGGTTGCATGCGCGACTATCGATCCAGAGTTCCTGGGTTCAAATCCCGGGTCGGGTGCTATTAGATTTTTTTGATTTAGAATTTCTAGTAGTGACTCGGAGTCTGGATATATGCCCGGTGTATGGCAATAGGCTCACCACCTATTCCATAGGACTTAAACGTAACTGGTGAAACGTGGGAGTGTACTACACTCCTCTGCCTACCCCTTCGGGGATTACAGGCGTGATGTTACGTTTGATAACTTTTTTATTATGAAAACCTTAACTTGTATCATTCTTTTCACTTCTCATATTAATCGTTGTTATCCACTCTAACATGTACACGTTCGCGCGAAATACGTATTACTGAAATAATGTGCTCCATTCCACTTAATTACTTAATGCCACTTAAAAAGTACTTTTCGGTACCCCAAATTTTTTACATAAGTTCATCTGTTTAGGACTATTTAAACCTGCAGTCTCATCCCCAAATAAAATTATGAGGTCGTGCAGTCCCCTTGAAAGTTAAACTTTACATTCCTGAGCTCTAAATGGAGAAAAGTCCTTAATATTGCCAGGTGGAAATAAAAATTAAAACATGTCAACAATGACCAAACTTCATAATTCATTTACAGAGGACTAAGTGTTTGCTCCAGCGACAATTTGTGGTCTGAGATATGGTCGAAATATTCCAATGGTTTTATTTTATTTATAGTTCAAATTCTATGTACAACAAAGAAGCTTTTTAATTAATAATTGCTAAATACACAATAGTTCTAACCGTGTCGTAATTGAATAAAGATATAAAATTATTAAGTGTAAATGGGAATAGAAATAATCTTACCATGTTTTGTACAATAATTGTAAAAACACAATTATTCAATTTTTATTTCATTAAGCTTATGAATAACAAATAAATAAAAAACATAACATTATAGAGGGAATCTTCTTGTCGGGGTGATTTGCAGTGTTGAGTAACTTTGACATCAGAAAAATTACAAAAACCATTTGGGATAGTGTTATACACAATAACAGTAATGTACTAAGGTGTCTTAGACACTTTAAAACTATTAAAGAAAAATGTTAATGAATCAAATATTCCCTGATTATTAAATTATTAAAACATTAAATTATATAATTGTGTCCTCTACTTTGAAGTTTGCATCTGAGGCGCATTTTTATTTCCCTTTGGTTTTAAATCACTTTCACTATCTGTGTTAATAAAAGTAATTAACTTATGCAATATTTATAACACTTGTCCTATTAAATAAATAAATAAATCTATTAAATAAATTAATACACAACAGCTTAAGCAACTTCTATCTCAAAGCTAAATTTCATTTATTTCTATCCTCACCATTTAGTATGAAATTCTTCTGTATATATAAGAATTTAGAAAAGTCCACATCCAATCAGAGACAACATCAGCTTCCTGTTAGATTGTGTGTTCGTTTCCAATCCTGCAAACTTAATGGGATGACATCTTTGCCAGGAATAGTTAGCAAATATATTGTAGGACACCCTCCAGCTAAGTGGAGTAATGATATATGCAGCAGTTGGATGTGAAGAGCTGAAGATCAAGCTCAGCGGCTTGCTATTGAAGAGGTCTAAATGCAGCAGTGGATGGGAATACAGTAATGATGATGATGATGAATGGGGTGTGTTGATTCTCACCAACAGTAATTTACTCTATAGATAACATACAATGGTGAAAATGACAGTTTTGATAATGAAAAGAATAGAGAATATGATGTTGGTAATAATAAAGCTAGCTGGTGATGATGATGATACTAAGCTGGTTTACGATCTCTGCAATCTCTCTTTGAGTTTGAGTAATCTTTTATACATTAAAAGTTTGTCTGATGAAAACGTTTTCTTTGATTCCTGTTCCTGCAACAGTAAAATAAACATAGGAAATATTTATCTTATACTGTATGTTGACCAAATGTCATAAAACAACAGGTTTTTTTTTGTAATCCACATTTAATGTTTTTGGATTTAGATACATGTGTTTCAAGTCCAATCATGGTGTTATTCGGATGTATCCCAATAACACCATGATTGGACACCAAGATGTGTTATTAGACTTTTGCAAGGTGTTGTAGTTTGTAAACTACAACACCTTGCAAAAGTCTAATTAGAAAAATATAACAAACAGAAAAGCCTTGGGTGAATGAACAAATTGATTTTATTTTATTGTTATTATTTAACAAAAAGGCAATTATGTATCTAACAATAATAAATCAGAAAAGTATCATGATAATTAAAGGCATTGTGTTTTGGTCTAATAATTGTTTGGTTATATACTTACATTTGGATAAAAATTGAACTCTAATACATATAACTCAAGAAATGTTGATATTATTATCATGGGGCCCTTTTGTCTCTCACACACATCTATTTGGGTTGCAAATTTTCCTGAAAATATAAGCGATAGTTTTGTTAAAAGAAATTTGGTCTAAGAGAAATAATTAAAATGCAAACAAAATTTAATATGTACATTAATATCTTAATCAGATCTATAAGAATAGTTATTTTGCATTTAATGCTGTTCACAAATCTTGCTTGGGACCCGATAACATTCTTAAATGGATATAAAAAACAATGTTTATATTTAAATATTTATAATCCTTAAAAACAGGTAAATTAATATTTGCCTGTTTTTAAATTGTGTGGTGTAATTATCCCACAATCTAGAGACTGATCTAAGTTTCCAAATGATGATTTTAATAGAAATATCTTAGTGTTTCAGAAATATAAAACACAATGATGGTTAATCTACACACTTATAATTTGTGTAATTAAGAAGCTTACCAGTTGGCAACTCTGCTATTGTCTCAAATATGGGCCTTGTGGCCTTCTTTTGACTTGCCAAACGATACAGTAAGATTTCTCCAGAACCAGTGCCAATCAAAACATTGTCCACATAGAAAAACAATGCTGTTATTGGTAAAAACTCCAAATACAAATGCTGGTACTTGTCTGTTTCGATTTTGAATAAATTTCTTGAGTAACACACAAAATTCTTGTCATTTATCGCTCGAATATGTTTGATCTGTTTTAACCATTCTACAGGACAGCCTATAGGCTTAACATTGGTACTGTTATCTTTACTTACTGTGACAATCTTTCCACAATCAGTAAACAAGTGGACCATCCCATTATCATGTTGCATTTCCTTAATATTATAATCACAATGCATTAACAATTTGGGTGAAATCATTTCATTTTCAAGATCCACTTTATAAACATCTTTGTTGTGATGGAAATATAGAATATGATATCCTAACACAAAAGCATCTGCTTTAATGAACTCCTCTGAAGAATAAGTGGGTGATTCGACAGATCTTTGTAATAATATCCCCGTTTTTAGTTGTATGACCGTGACTAGATCATTATTTGCTATTTTTAAGCAATTTCTTTCAGGCAATGCAACCGGTAAATACTTTAATGTACTAAGATCATAAAGGACAACTCCTTTGGCATCTCGTAAAGGCAGGATACCATGGTCGACATCTAGGGCATGGATAGTGTCGTGTAATGAAAATTCGTAAAATTTACGCAATGTTTTCTCGAAACTCATCAACTCCGACCATAATTTCATATTGCGGTAAATATGGTACCATTTACAATCGCTACTAGACTTCCTTTTGGCAAGACGAGATGAGTATCTGAACTCTTGCTGACAAATCGCTTGCCAAATATGATCACTGCCGTCTATACACTCCTTCCATTCTTTGCAAACTCTTCGACATCTTCCTAATGTACAACCATCTAAGTATTTAAGAATATCCACAAAAGTTTCCAATGGCAAGGCGTTTATTGTAGTTGTTTCGGACATTGTAATTTATATTTAATATTAAATTTTTTTTACGCGTACATTGTTAACTGAAAATTAAAAATCAATGAAATAACGTTAGATAATTTTAAGGCAACTATAGTTATGTCCTAAAGTCATTTATAGTAGTGGTAAATCTTACCCAGTTATTATGATTAAAGTTTAAGTGTACTTCTTAGATACAATAATAAATAAACTGAAAATTGAAACTCGTGATTTTGACATTTTCGTTCACTACGATTGGCTGTACTGCTTAAATCAGCTGAGCCACTGCCATAACTTTGTTACTGAACGTAACATTTTATCGTTGGCACATTTTATTTTCTTATCAAGTTACGGCATATTGAAACGTTAATATTAAGATTAAAATATATTTAAGGCTTAATAGATACGTTTCTAAACGAATAAGTTCGCACACTCCTATTGAAAAAGCTGACATTAATGAGTTCTATTTCATTTAATATATCTATTCAATTGAAACTTCAGAGATGTTATTTTTCTTGATAGGTTAATTTGAGAATCCTAATCAAAATATTATCTACTTACCTGTCGTGTTTATTTACCAAAAAATATTAAGACAGCCTATTTAATTTGGGAAATTAAATTTATATACTATTTAAAGAAATTTATTTCATGCAATACACTAGCCTCGGCGATTTACTAATTGAAGGCGACGAAACTAAATCTATTATTTACCTATTGCACCCCCTATTATATCGTAGAAGTACAAAGGATTTTCTAGTTTTAAAATTTAAATTAAATTTTCCGGAATGAAGTTTATTAGCAAACAATATGATACGTATAAATACCTAAAAATAAGTAGTCAGTAATAAAAAAATAAAACACAAAAAACAAACCAACAATATTTAATTCACCACAGATAAATAACAAACAGACTGTATAATTGTCTATAGTAAATGCTAAAAATAGTAATATTAAATTCACAGCAACCATGATTACATAAAAAATAATAAATAGTTTAGGTAACAATTTCGAATTTTATGTACAAAATCCGCTACAAACACATACTGGAGTTGTATGAAGAAGTATCGATACACCATTTTTCTCCGAATCAGCACTAATTTTACATAGAATTTAAAAAAACTACAAGGGTGAACTTTCAACCTAGGTCATACTAAATAGCCAGACTTTATGAACAACACACTGAGTTAAGATAAGAGTCTTTAAACAACATATAATTAGAATTATTTTTTCACACAAACTGTCAATTTCTTTGGAAACTAAAAGACTAACTCGTTTACAAGTCTATTTTGACTTTGTATTTCTTCACCATATGTTACACATTAAGAATATGAACTATGATATAATATTAATATTACACTGATCTGCCTTTAACTTCCAAAGAAATGAACAGACGTATTTGCATCCATCATAGTTCTTTAAGAGTACTTCAGAATGATGTTCACTTTCCCTTTCGCTGTTCTAAAAACTAGTAAATTTTGTCTTAATTCGCTAATTGTGAGTTATTGTATTACAACGTGTTGGTTGCCAGCAGCAAAATTATACCAAATGCACATATTTCCATATAAAAAATACGTAAAATTAATTTACATAAAATGCATTTAATTTAGAAATCAAAGGAATGATTATGTAACAGTCATAATTTAAACAGACATAAAATTCCCTTAAACATCCATAAAACATATTTTTTCCTGATAAGTTCTTTTATATTACACATAAAATGTATTAAATATTTACATGTTTGTGAGGAATAAGATTTTAATTGGATTTATCATTAACGATCTAATGTAAAGAAAATCGAATAACACCCCTGTACATTAGAAATTCAAAAATAGTAGTAGTAAAAATAGTAGATTGAAATTTTAAAAATTAAAAAATGATCGCTACTTTTTCATTTTACAGTTTTTCATAACACATAAATCGTAAAATCATATTTAAAATATAGTGGCCGTATTTGAAAAGTATTTTTGACGTTAACAAAATACCTATATCTGGATCCTTATGAAACGAGAACAAACGAGTATTTTATGTAATTTCAAATTCAAAAACAATTTATCTTTAGTGTTTATCTTAAAACAAAAAAGTAAAAATAAAGTCAAGTATTGCCATTACAATTAAAATGTCACATAAAATCCTGTGTCATGCATAATAATTTCAACTCATACTCTTAAAATAGTTGAGAATAGGCCTAAAAAGGTCCACACTGAAATACTCCATATCAGACATATATATACAACACGTAGATAAATTGTTACATTTATATATTACTACACTGAATACGTCCCAACAATACACACTAATGTTGATCGACTTTATAAAACAAAACATCTATTTGATCCGCTGGCTCGACATCATGTGACAATGTATAGTCTACTATACCTCATATATACATACGATACATTCTGTCACGCCTATTTCCTATAGGGGTTAGCAGAGATTAAGGATATTCTCATATACAATAATCATTCAAAAAAAAAAAGATGTTTTAAGGCTGTTATTATTGTTTATAGGAACCAGTACAAAGCAAATGAGAGAAACAATATTTGACAAAAACCGATCGATATAGTGCAAATAATTATTTACTAATCTTGCAGACATAAGGAACCGAACATAATATCACAACTTACGACTACTTTTTTTAAATTAATCAATCTTACAATTTTCTGTGGACAGACACATAGCTTTCGGTTTTCGACTCGACTCGACGTAACATTGGAAGGAAAGTTTATATGAACTGTGCAAAACAAATAAGATCTATAAACCAATCACATTAAACAAATGATGACTCATAATTGGCTCCTTGAAATACTGTCTCTAGCAGTAATTGTTCGCCATTGGTTAATAAGCTAAGATATTATTCAACTTAATAAAGTCAGCGTACAAATTAAATACCGAATGTCAGTATTTATAACGGACATTCATTTTTTGATATATAAAAATATGCATGATAGATTTTTAACATTGTATCTGGGCTGTAAGTACAAGTACTTTGACATAAATTGTAAAGTTAGATTAGTTTAATCGTTTTAATTGATTGTAATTAATTGATTATTATTTGTATTAATTGATTGTAAAGTTAGAAGACTAACGACAAATAACCTAAAACGTCAAATAGTTTAGATATTATGAAAGCTTTAAATACACACATAATCATTATGGAACTGTAATAAAATTTGAGTACAAATAATAAAAACAATATTCAAATGTGATAAATGTTCAAAATAATGAAATAGGAATTTATTTTTAACAAAACCTGTACATTTATACAAACATGTAAAATATTTGATTATTTCTTTCCTATTTAATATAATAGATTTTCACGAGTCATATACGTGATGCCATAAACATTACATAATCAATGAAATTAAAAAATCTTAAAAATAATAACGAAATGCACTTTTTATAAATATAATTAAACGTATCGTATGTTATATGCTATAGCAGTAAAAAATCAATTTTGTACTAAATGAAAACGAGCTAAAACCATGTATAGTTAAGTTTCACTAGAAAGCTAATTAACTAATTTACTTACTATTCTCGTAACAACTTTTGTGTGCAATGTTTTAAAACTTTGGACATAAGTAAAACATTATTAAAACTTTACATGTAAAATAAATATAAAAATCATTTTGGCAGATATAAAAACAATAACGCGATAAAATGCTTGAAATTATCTCAGTTGTTAAATTACCATAAGTTGTTCTTTTAGGTAAATATTTTTTATTACAATTCGTACTGGCGGTAAAAGATTACAGAGAGTAAATGATTTTACGTTCAATATAGGCTAAACTCTTCGATTATGGCAATGTTGGCAACATTGTTCTGTTTCGTTCAACGATTTATTAACACTTTACGCCTAATAAATAAGGTTTATTTTAACTTATCATCTATCCTTGAGCGTAGTTGAGACGACTAGCATTATGAAGCTACCCATTATGTACAGAGTCGCGGGGATCGATGCCAGAAGTTTGTATCTCTCTTCTGTAAAAAAAAAGAAAAACATGGTATACAAAAAAACAATGATATACAAACAAACATTATGGACATGTATTGCCAGATTTTGGTGAAAAATGAAAAAAAAATGTTTGCATGCAATGCTGTACCAACCAAGGTATGCTAAGTGAAATATTGCATATTGCTTGTATAATTATTAATTGCTAGAAAGATATCATATTTCAAGGGTTTTACTTAAATTATTCGCCCTAGATTTGTGACGTGTGTATGTTAGAAAGAATTTTTAGTGTTAGCAAATATGACTTTAAAATGAGTAAAAGCAAATCTAGTGTGCATAACTTTATTTGAAAAGTTTGTGTAAAATCCAAAGAAAAGTCAGTAGTAGCTGTCCATAAGCATTTTCTAATCATGAAAAGCTAAACAAACAATGTGTTTTAGTAACTTATCTTGCTCAGCAGTGAGTTCATTTGCTGTCAGTTGAAATTAGTTTCTTTTTTCAAAATAATCAAAATACAACTAAGAGTGTTTTGTGTTGCATTACATTTTCTGCATAGAATAATATCACAGTTTAATTTGAAGAG
The DNA here is from genome assembly GCA_018246775.1 of Parelbella machaon machaon. Classification (NCBI taxonomy): domain Eukaryota; kingdom Metazoa; phylum Arthropoda; class Insecta; order Lepidoptera; family Hesperiidae; genus Parelbella; species Parelbella machaon. Next base: position 10,629 of record DWFV01000426.1, read on the forward strand.
ACCAATTTTTAAAATGGAAAGTGCATAAATATCATGTTAATGAAACAATTACAATTTCTATGGACAATTTTTTGTGCAGTGTACAATTTTTAAAACAATTGTTTAAACAAAAATTTATCAAGTAGCTCATACATATGTGTACAAAATTTCATGGCATTATTTAAAAAAATGTTTAAAACGAATAATTTATTAAATTATGATATAAAGTAACATATAGAATTAAATGAACTCAAAAAAAAACATGCACTGGCATGCCAAAATTAAAAAAAAACAAAAAAATAAAACCAATAAAATCAAAGACAATTAATTAATGAAATAAAACTTTTATTCAATGTATCTTTTAGTAGACGGTTTATACCACTGTTATGAAGTATTCGAATACATTAAAATAACTTAATTAGATCAATGTAACATAATTAAATACATAAAGGTCGGAGTCAAAGAGAGATAATTATTGTTCAAAACAATGTAACGTGGCTTTTCAAGCTGACTTATTTTTTCTAATTCTTAACTGGATGAGCAAATCTTCCTCAGAATTTTCCCAATTGAAAATAATCCCTCTAGGTCGTGTTTATAGGATATGCATATACACAAAAATATATACATTAAATGTTCGAAGTCGAAGATAATTTTAAAATCTCAATTGTGGGGTACAACAATACAACTATGTGTTAAGTATGATGGGGAGTTTATAAAAAAATTCTTAGGAGTGTGAAGTCTGCCAACCCGCAAGCGTGACAGACTACGAACTTAACCATCTCATACTGAGAAACCCGTTTTCCAACAGTGCAATACCATAAAGGGTCAAGAGAGAAATGAGGGAAAAAGACAGCCCATCGTATTTTTCCCTCTCATAAACTGATTCGAAAAAACGATAATATTTTGACATAATAATTTTATGACACTGAATAGGATTTCTAGATTCGATCATCCCAATTAATACATCACTGATCTTTACTTATTCCAAATACATTTGTTTTTCTATATGCCTTTATATACATGAACTTTGCATTTATCTATCATATATCCTCCATCATCACAATATGTATTCATAAAAAGAATTATCTCTCAATGAACACGCGGCCAAACATCCTATGGATATTATATGAAGAACAGAACTTAATACTTAGAGATGTATGGACTACAGTTTGGGTCGAACGATAAGGCGGCTTTGCACTGAAATAGAATAAAACAACATTATACAAAAAACAATTGTGATGACAACTAAAGAAACTATCTTGAATAAAGATTTTCTATATTATAAGTCCAAAAGATCTGCATTAGCAATAACAGATTATTAGTTAAGTAATATAGAAGTTTGGAAAATATTAATGTCTGCCAAGCTATTCTGCTCAATTTAGTAATTTAAATCCACAAAAATGTACATCTAAGCAGCTGAAGAAACCTCAAGCATAGAACAAGCCATTTTTACGGACTTATAAAGGTGATTACACACTAATTTCTATGTTATTTTGATATCCATTAAGCAAATGGATAAGTTAATACCAATAACTTTTACATCAACTTTTCAGTATAACGTCTAAAACTGTTGTTTCAGTGATTTTAAAAGTGTTTGTACTAAGTCGATTATTTGATAAAAATGAATTATTATATAATTTACCATGATATCAATTAGAGTATCGCTTTATTAGTAAAATATTTGGAACTTTTAAAACAAATAATCCTGAACTCTAATAATTAACACAATACGATTAAAAATCAAAGCAAATTCACCGATTTTTCAGTCAACATTATTTTAGTTAAAGATTCCTCTGAATTTTAAATTTATATATGTTAAACCCAATTGCAAAATTGCCTTCATACGTGACCAGTAAACCCTCAGTCTATACATCTCTGCTGCTATAAAAAAACAAGGCAATCTGGTAACACCAGATGGAAAGGTGGACTTTGGAGACAAAATGTCTTTTGATTAAATAATTTTTGGTACCACTGATCAATATATTACAAATTAATATGAGTAGCTCTTAATAAGAACTTTTAAATTAGTTATAATTTAATTTATCAGCATTAAATGGTAATTTTATGCAAGTTTTTTAATAACAGTTGTCTTCATCAATGGAAATTATGATGTATGGTGATGATGGTATTTCATTTATTGAGCAAATGAGTTTTATTAAGACTTTCACAATCATTGAAGTGATGCATTAATAATTCGTTGTAACGTTAAAAATAGATATTTTTCAAAAACGCGTGCAATCTGATTTAAAATAGATCTTATGACACATTTAAGAGAAATTCAACTAATAATACTTGGAATATTCGATGTAGAACTGCAAGCATAAGATACAGAGCAGGTCAATAAATAAATAATATAAAGTTAAAGAATAATGTCTTTTCAAAACAATAATCATAATAAAATTAACAACAAAAAAGCATATAGACAAAATAATCGGTAATAGGGGAAAAAAATCTAAGTACTATTTAACCAAAATTAGTACTTTTCCATATAAATTGAGTACTTTTCAAAGTAAATTATGTACTTTTAATGATAAATTAAGTACTTTTTAAGATAAATTAAGAACTTTTCAAAGTCAATGAAGTACTTTTCAAAAAAATTAAGTACTTTTCAAGATAAATTAAGTACTTTTCAAGATAAATTAAGTACTTTTCAATTTAAACATAGTCGTTTTGAAGTCAAACTAAGTACCTTTCAAGGTAAATTAAGTACTTTTCAAAGTCTTTAAATAATTTTCATGATAAATCTAGTACTTTTCAAGGTCAACAGAGTACTTTTCAAGGTAAATCGAGTACAATTCGAATCAATTGAGCGGAGTTTGTGCCATTTTATTACACATGTGCTGGAACAGCGTGGAGGCGCTGTCCGCATGCTTGGGGCCGCGCGCCGGCTCCACCACTATGGGGTTGTCATCGGGATCGAAAATTATCTCCGGATCGTTCTCTATGATCTCCTCGATGGTCGCCCAGTCGGTCTGCAGTCTCTTTTTCGTGTGGCAACATTGACACGACATGTCGTAGTCGCACTCCTTCTTGCTCATGTAGTATTCCTCGTCGTCTAGTATCGTGTGCTCGTCCTTCGGTGACTTTAGGGGTACGAAAATCGAAAACTTTCTAGCCGAATACTGTATTAGTTCATCTATAAGTGAGTCGTCGTCCGCTATGATATTCGCGGAGTCAACGAGCGGTTCAACGACTGAGCTCTCTCGCGACAGCGACAGATGCACGTCAAAGCTTTGGGATGGGAACGTAATCATGCTATTCTTTCTTTTGGTCTGACCTGTCATTGCGATCGACTTCTTAGTTGTCGCCCAGCCGAGCGATCTTTGCACCGCCATCTTCCATTTCGTGTATCTGGCGTCGCGATCTGCGTAACAAAATGAAATACATAAAGTTACATAGCAGTATTTCTACTATCGTTGATTTTTAGAACATATATGCACTAAGCTACTAATTTAGCAATAAGCTGAGAATTAAGTTCGACACCACGCGGCAGACCTGCATTATAAACAATATGTAACATAAACTATCGAAGAAATTTAATAAAAATGATTACAAAACCAATATCAACACAGGATTAAATATTTAATCTGTATTTAAATCCTCTGTATGTAACTTGCATATTACAACCTATTACATGGGATTACAGAATACAATGAGATTAGACAAAGCGGCTGGGATCCCGGATTTTGTATTGTCTATTTTATTTTCTTTCTGTATTGTGAGTGATATTGTGTTCAACTATATTAAAAATATTTTTTCAGGAATTACTCAAGCTTTTTTCTCATTTAAGCCCAACTTGAAACTACATAAACTAATCCCGGGACTCCGCATCAAATATCCCGCAATCCCGGGATGG
>DWFV01000427.1:0-14463 GCA_018246775.1 Parelbella machaon machaon
GATACGGTGTCCACCCAGATCTTCACTCTTTCTCTTCCCGACTTTTTTCCTATCCGTCTGTTGTTAGAACTGAACCCACCGTTTCTGATGATAAATCTTCGCTCGTTCCGAATAAACGTAAAAGGAAAAGTGGAAATCCTACCCGGTGTTCGCAGAATAATGAATACAATGTTTCCGATGAAGAGTTTCAAGGTGATTTATTTAGAAACCTGTCCACGCCCGGGTCGAGTCGTGTTGATGAGGAGCCCTTGTCACTTAAAAAACAAAAGCCAGAAAAATGGGAGCCATTTCAGAACGGCGAAGAAGTTGCTGTGGACTCGCAATCGGTGACCCACGTGAAGGCTGAAAGTGAATCGGACGATGAGTCCAGTGCTCCAAGCGTAGTTCGTGAAGGTTTGAGATTACGTTCGGATCTATACACGCCGAGCGATAGTGGGAGTGATTTGCACGCTATGGAGGAACGCTTAGCCAGGGCGCGATCGCCTTCAGCGAGCAGTGACAGGACTGATGAGCGGACAGATATTAATGATCTCGAAATACCTATCGACGATGAGAACCCCGACCGGTGTACGGCCTGCGGGAAAATATTTCAGAACCACTTCACTTTGCGTATGCACTACAGAAGTGATCACCTAAAATTACTGCATCCTTGCGACGTGAATGGATGTGATGCGGCGTTTCCATCGCGACGGAGTCGAGACAGGCACAGCTCAAACATTGATCTCCACCGACGGTTGTTATCCACTGGTTCACCGGAGACCCGGGAACAGCGGCCAGCTTTCGAAGTCAATGCGGAACTGCTAAATAAATTATACGCAGACATTAAAGGTTTGGCATCTACATTAGAGAGCTTGAGGTATGGTGGCGACGAGACATCACAGCTACCTAGCTACGTGACAGAAACGATGAAATTTTACAGCAGAAACTTAAACGCATTGCAGTCTGGTTTTTTTCCTCAACTAGGCGAGCGAGGGTTCTTCCCTTCACCCTTCCTAATGGGTAACGGGACACCTCAGCCAGGAGGATTGTACGGTACACCCGCGGGAGCTCAATCTGTTCGGGAATCCTTATCACCCCTATCTGCATCTTCACCTCCTGTGATATCGCCCGGGAGACTGGACGCAGCTCACGCGCGGCCGCGAGAGGATGCTAAGCTGCTTTTTCGAGAGACTTCAGAGTCTTATAAGAAAATGACATCCCTCTGCGAGCGTCAGGAGCAACTGTACCAGCATCATGTGCCTGTTTCATGACGCAGCCGGTGCGCCCCTCGCACGGCGTGGTGATACCTCACTCCCTAACCGTAGTCGCGCGACAGACTCTGTATAATATTTAATTGTTAATAATTTTAATTGTGTTAATTCTAATCGTATTACGTTTTGTATTTCCTTGTGATATTTAGAAAAATATATCATGATAATTAGCGATCCCACGAACTTTAAGTTAATAGGGATAGTACCTACCGCTTGGTATCCAGTTGGCGTTTTTGAAGCGGAGCGGAGTGCAATACGGACTTGAATATTATGAATATTGAACGGCTCGGCGTACGATATGGTATCGTGTAGACTATTCGTAATCGATGTTGAAAGTAAACGTTATAATGATCGGCTTCATTTATTGTTCTGGCGCAATAAACTCATTGAGGAAAAAGAACGGTTGTTTTTATTTTACGACAATGCCTTGGTAAGTGTGGCGAATCGTTACGATAATCTGGTTACGGGCAATTATTAACTATGTTTAGAATAACATCGCTATTTTGTACTGGCTCGTTCGACCGGAACCGACATCTGCCTGCGTATTTTTTTTGATAACAACTGTAGCACGACTACTTTATATTTGACTCTACTTTTTCGAGAGCTCTTACTAATGCATTGGTTTTTAAATTTAATGAATAATTACTAATACTTGCAGTTTACACGCACTTTTGTTATTAATATGATAATGTTAGACATTTTTTTTAATTTTTTTTTAATGTTAGACATAATTTAATTACACAGATTAAGCGATTTCAAACTAATCTTACTCTGTTCATAATAAACAAACCTACATACATAAGTACATAAAAAAAAATTAGCTATCTACACAGATATTTTATAAAGCTACCTAAGTAGATCTTTAATGTACTTGACAATGGATATTATAAGTTGTAATAGAGTCTATGAAATCCGGTAGGAATGTGGTTTAAAAGAATTTTAATAAATAATAGATCCAGAGTTAATTAATTTCCAGATTTAGTTGTTAATTAGTTTCCAGATTTAGTTGTTAATTGACATATGTCTCAATATAATTGGCGTCTTCCGTGTTCATATAAATATATTATATTCGAACGTGAGACGCCAAACCATACAATTAACAAATCTTATGTAATAGTAACTTAAATTATTTATAGGACATGAGTTTTTCTATAACAAATTAAATCAATAATATATGTACATGAACATACAATATAAAAAATGTACATCTACAATACGAATATGGATATGCGTGGATAATTCTTTAAAAACATTTATTATTATAACACCACGCTAGATGGTGGTAGGCAGAGAGTACTGAGTGCTAAATGTCTCTATACTCAGAGACCGGACGTGTTCTTTCTGCATCCATCACTCTATAAACGCAGGCCATTTTCAGACATCTCGTTTTGTTTCCTTTAGTTTCTAAAGAATTATAAAATTTTATGAATTCAATTGAAAATTAATTCAAATTATAACAACAGACGTCAATTAAACATTAACTCGCAATAAACCCGTGTCCTTTCTCAGTACAATGACAATAAAGAATGAATATGTGAATGACGACAGTGACGAACACAAACATGGAATTTACAGAATTTTGTCTGATGTATGACCAAATAACCTCTTCTACTGGCAAGTACGGTCAGCAATACGATACAAATACTGGTCAAATATTTTTTTTCATAACTTTTAAATAAATTAACTTTATGACTTATGAATTTGCTTGCATAAATTTTATAACCACACTAAGACTTTTTCTAACGCCTTCATGTAAGGATTTTCTATCAAATTATGAATAGTTTTGTTCGAATATTCACAATTTAGGTTTCTAGAAATCGGTTTGTGATATTATTAATAATGAAAAATGCATGAATTTGAAGATTATTAGAATTGAGGATTATTTCATGGTACATACTGTTACATATCTGTAATATTTCCCTTCTTATTAATGACCTATATTAAATGACATTAACAGTCCTATTCCTATAATCCTATTCCTACAGTCCTATTATTACAATCCTGTTTGAGATAACTTGTGAATGTCTGTGGATAGTAGCTCCCACTTGTGACTGCTACTTGCTGGTTTACTAATGTCTTAATATAAAAATAGAGTATAGAGCCTCTGAAAAACACAGGCTAATTCATTGTAGTTATTAGTATCGTAAGATTTGATACACTTAGTACTTCGCGAAGCGATGTTCTATGAGGTGTCAACTGAAGGGTTGTTTCTGTATAAATATTGTGTTAGTTATTACAAGGTGTAGGTTCTAGGTCAATAGGTTTTAAAAATTGTAGACTTCTACATAAATATTACAGCTTTTATTATAGACGACTAAATTGAACTATACGATATTGCACTCTAGTGAAATGTAAGCTTATGATATGTTGATTTTAATATGAGTTTAATATTATTTTATATAATGTATTTTAATAGTTAGTTTTATTAACAATCAATTTTTTTTTTTTGTAATAGATATTTTTTTCATAGATTATATTTTAATTAATCTACAGTTATATTTCCATTAGATTGCTTAAAATATTATACGTACTTTAAATGAACATATTAGCGAAGTATATCGTTGAAGTATAGTATAATAATTTGTATAAATATATACAAACTTCACGGTAATGATACAAAGGGCTCTGGTAGAGTTTCTGTTGTGGTTCCTGACCGGGTAAACATTCTGATCCAACGATAATGAGAAGTCCTATTGACCAGGTGATTATATCTGACGATGACGTGACTATAGGGATAACTGTGCTAACGAAAAATTTAAATAGATACTCATTAATTCAATATTCGACTCTTGTTACGTTCCATTTAACATTTGACTAATTAATATTCGTGTAAAGTATCATTTAATATTCGACTCGTTAATATCCGTGTATTTTCATTTAATATTCGACCGCTTAATATTCGTGTATTTTCATTTAATATTCAACCGCTTAATATTCGTGTAAAGTTTTATTAATATTCGACTTTTTTATTACGGGATAAAACTAGTTTAACATTGGGTTACGATCTCGTCTGATGCAAAGATTCATACTTAGATGGACTGCGCGTGCTTTAGATAAAACCTCACCCACTCAACCATGTCTTAGGAGTACTAGGTTATATTTTTCGGGGAATAAACGCTGACAAAGTGTCTTTACAGGTAACTTATTATAATCGGAGGTTCAGTTACATTTAGAAGTTTTCAAGTTAAATATTAGGAAATCGGTACACATACATATATATAGATCGTGAGAAAGAATTTAAACGTTAAAGAATTTACTATATAATAAAGAAATTATTGGATTACCATCATCATCAGCCTCACTCAGTCCACTGCTGGATATATATCTTTCCTAAGGATTTGCCATTGGGACCTCTTCTGGCCTCTTTTTAATATTGTATACATTTGTTCGTCTACATATACCTATCATAAAGTGTAACCGGTCTAAACTATATTATAAATTTGCAATGCTTAAGTAATATTTAATACTACTTACTTTCCGAGCACATATACATATGTACGTCCAATCTAATTTGTACCGAATTTGTTCCGATACTAATCACATATAATTTATTATCTTACATGTTTAGTAAAACTACATTCTTCAATACAAAATATCTCATGACAATTACTATTAACCAGTTTATATTAAACTCACTGACATACAAAACTCATTGCAAACAGTTTATTTACATGGGATTAATAATAGTTTTAATTTAGGATAACCCCAGAAACGGCCATCAGATCCCAAATTGAGCAGAATCTATGCTAAGATGATGAGACAACTAATAAAGTACATATAGATACATATAAATCTCTAAATACACGCTTGTAAGGCTGATTCAACATCCAGAAGAAATGTTCGTGTACCCATCATACAATTTTTTGTCGAACGAGATATGTAAACCAACAAATTCTCTTTAACAGTATAGATCACCATCACAGCACCAACAGACCAGTCAGTTGAACTAACATTACAGTCCATTGTTCCCTTCTGTCTTCATCTGCTTTGCATAACACACTCTGGAAGGATTCCTAAGGTATTGTAACACTGGTTATTTCATAGCTGAGTTTAGAGTCCATCGATATCCTTATCTGGTTATTACTAACCATTGACAGCACGTGTGTCAGTCTTTGAAAGATAAAATACATAGATAAAAAATACATCTAGGGTAATGCATATGTAGAGATGTAAATGTGTTCATTATTCGCTACGCCAGTTTTTTTTAGGGCAGGCAGAGAGCAGCGAGGGCCATATATGTACATATATCTCTATCCTTTTAGACTTTACGTTCTGTTTCTACATACATCACTCTCTTTAGACACTCATGGTGGTTCCAGAAGCTTCTGATACCCCATCCTCTAGTATCTGACCTATTTGTTTAATGGGGATTCAAATATAAGTTGATCGAATCAACTATATTCTCGAGATCAATGACCAGTTTTAGAATTCACGTAATGGGTGCCCTCTGCCAGGATTTGAAATCCGATTCTCTTATACGGTACTATAATTAAGGATTTAAAATTATCTTAAATTTATTATAAAAGAAGTATTGATAAATATCTGTATAGGATTGCCTTCATATATTGATTTAGTTAATCAGCTGGTTGGTTATAATAATAAAGACTGGAGCCACCTGTTTTGGGATCAAATGGCCCTGTGTCATGTTCCAACATATACATAGGTATACGAGTATGTTACATATTATTCAAAAGATAAATGAATGATAAAAAAGTTTAATATACAGAAATCATTGTTTCATAACAGGTGTAACGAAGGTCTGGTCACACTCCTCTGCCTATCGTTCAGGGAAATACAGGCGTCATGTGATGTTAGTTCGTCACTTTTGACCATAGATGACCTCTGTAAAAAATCCTTCTCGTTAACACAACAATTATCCGAGTCGCCTTTGCATTGCCGTGAGAACGGACTAATTGTGGTCGAACTTTGGAAATATAAAAACTGTGTAATATTTTTATTGAATACCTGCATAGGTACATCATCATCATCATCATCATGTACTCTTTTTATCCTTCCACTGTTAGACACGGATCTCTTACAGAATGAGGAGGGTCCGGGCCGCAGTCCACCACGCGGACCGACTGCGAGTTGGCAGACTTCACGCACCTTACAGAATATTAGAGTATGTTCATATCTATCGTACATATGGTAAAATTGTTTCTTGTATTGTGGTGGTAAGTATCGGAAATATGAAAAAATCGAGAGATCTGTCAAATGATGGCACTAAAAGAAAACACACGTAGGTATCTACATGACATTTCTTACATTAACTGATTTACAATAAAGTAACAAGGGATTTTAGGAAGGAGCATTTCTTGTAACATGTATTATTTAATAATAGGCATATATAACATAATAGAAAAAAATCGCCATCACACTAATGATCTCGTTAATATGAATTCACTCCTTATTCAGCGCTCTTGAGCTTAGAAACATTTAATAAATTGTTAGATTAACTTATTTAATTATCTTTAATAACAAATTATCAATTAAAGTTAATAATAATAACACGTAAAATATAATAAAACAAACCTGTTGGAGCGATATTGGTCAGCGCTGGCCGTTTTGTGTTTGTTCCTAAAATTATCATTTCCCTCACATGTTTTAACTGCAGAAACGCATCTCATTTTCTAATGTTCCATTGATATACAATATTAATTATTATAAGCCACTATTATCAGTGACTTAATATTTTTGAAAATCCTGTAGTGGCAAACTCGCTGACCGAACCCAGGACCTGTAGCTCAGCAGTCGCAAGCGGAGATATAACACGGAAAGCAAATCCTTTGTCGTACCTACTTGCTAAACAATTCGCAGTCCAATCACACCTGCACATACATTAGCAACGCTGTGCTGTCACCGACCCAAAACAGTTGACACGCGACCTTGGCTGACAATTAACTAAAATTTAATAACAGGGCGACTACACATGTTTCTCAGCCTTCGTTAAAAAATAGGAGGCTATTAGATCTATCAAGGTTCTGTGGACCGCGTAGCGTTTTCGAAAGTTAACAACACGTTTTTTTATTGACAAATCACAAGGGTTTAATGCTGTGTTTGATAATTACGGTTCTTGTTCAATGTATGGCAATTCTGTCCAGTTTGGCATAATTTTGAAGTGTTGTAGACTTAAAGGAATTTGCATAAAGACGTTTATTTTATCGCTGGTGTTATTATTAACAGCGCAAATTTCTTTATACATAAATTTTTTTAATTTTTTTTTTTAATTTCTTTATACTCAGGGAGGATTTTTCAGAATTCAGTTGATTAGATCGTCGCGATGACATAAGAAATGAAATGAGAGAGAAGATAAAACACAGTAAGAGACAGGGGCATTACAAGTGCTCTACATAAGTAGTAGGATAGAAGAGCCTACACAGAAGAGATAAATGAGTAAATGATACATTGAATCACATATACATATTTTGTTCTGTCTGTTCTCTTCGCTTAAATATTTATAATCAGCAAATACTTAAAAAGAAAAGATATTGCATAATTGCAAGCATGTGTATTAGTGGATCTTATGCTAAATATTCACTTAACAAACATTTGGGGAGATTTGGTATCAAATTCCCGACGAGACGAGAAGGAAGGAGGGATTAGACGGGAGCGGGCGCATAGTTTGTCAAACCGTAATTAATAAGCTAGTCAGTCTTCGCTAGTGTTGCCATATTACAGAGGTGTAAAGGACTACCCAATTTATGGGAAGAATTTAAAACTTGTACCTACCTATTCAAAATCTGTAACTGGAAGTAACTAATTTGATAATTTTATATTATTAGTTATGAAATATTACTTTCATTGTGTCTTCATAAAATTTGCGCCCTGTATATACGATACATACAATAAAACCAGAATAGAATTTCAACTATACACATATTTAAGCAAATGTAATGTTTTAACAGAAAAATAGGTATATCCACATAATTTTAATAAAAATACACAAAATTCTTTTCTAATTTAGAACAATTAATGCCTTTATGTTGATTGTATATTTTAATATTGAGAATACTTTGTTAACGCATATGGGTAATGGTCCACTATTTTCCGCCCTCGCGAACGGAGAACCTACTGCCTATGAACTAAGCTCGCGCCCCCGGGCATGTCTGCTGAATAACTGTTGAAATAATCGCATGCTATATTACTTTATCTGGTATTTACATCAGTGGTTATTCTCTAGCGATTATAACGCTCTTCAAGGGACCAGTAATGCTTTAAAATGATAAATTTGAAATGTGGAAAAAGTCCTGAGATGCGGAGGAAACTAGAAAATCAATTTTAGCAGAAAAATCTGCGTGAATGGAATATTACGAAATTAAGATGGACTTTTGGGTAAAGCTTTTGGGAATTATATATTGTTTTTAGTTATGTTTAAGGTTATTATTGAAATTATTATTGAAAAATATTTGAGATATGGAATGGTGGTCGGTCGCCATTCCACATCTCTCAGTAAAACTTCATTTTAAATATTTCTGAGAGGAAAACCTTGTTACAATAGAACGACAGAGTATTGATAATGATGCTGATGTTATTTACCAGAGTTATCAAACTATGATATTATCAAGGTATGATTAAATAAAATTGTCAGATTTTTTTTATTCATTTTAATATTTAACTTTTTCCTGTTTTTATACGACAAAACACGAAACAAAGGGCTGAGAAGTATTCAGTCGATTTAATTAATAATTTGTATGTTTATTCGGCAAATTTTAATATACCCTATTATATTTATGTGATAGATCTCAATCAGCCCTATCTGTACTTACGTTTTCCGACTGTGAAGTGAGTATAATTAACATTGGACAAATTGTACAAAGTCGCCGGCTCGCCCGCGGCGCAGCATCTTAAAGGAGCCTGTGTGGAGCGGTAGCATGAATTATATTAAGATTATTAACGCAATTTAACTTGTTTAAACATTTATATTATAAGTCAAAATGATAAAGTGAAATATTATTATTATTACGTAAATATTTTGCTGAAAATGTCTGCTTTGACTGACAAAAAATACATTTTTTTGTTTGGAATTATCGCACGTGAACACGTGCAGAAGTTTTAGAATTTTCATGTATGTATACTCTAAGGGGAGCAATAGAAGGGTTGCTGATGATGATGATTGCTGACGGAATAATCGTGGATGATAATGTTAAAACAACCGCTATTTCCCAAAACAGTTCCTCTTTTTCATGTTACTTCGTTATGAGTTATTAGTTCTACTTTCGTTGAGTTTATTTACGAGGGAGCCAGCAGTCTCTAAAACTGGTAAGAAGAGACTGACGAATACATAAGAAATAAGTCAGGTCTGTAAGTATGGATAGGTATACTTGGTAGTTTGTTCTCTGCTTATACGTTATAATTGTTTTGACTTTGTTAAGAAAAAATTATAAAATGTTCAAAGTGTTACTGGAGTTGAAATGAATGTGTATGTAAAGATGAAGATATTAGTCATGTACTAGGTAAACGATGCCAGCTGTGAAATGAGCCGTAAGTAATTATAATACTTGGAAAACTGAAGAAAACGCCGCTTGGAGCACGCCGGGGGGCCCGCTTTAATCTCTCTTGTCGCTTGCAAACTGTACAAACGCTCCTCTTAGTTGGAATAGCTAATGATTCTCTTAATCTGCTTAAAAATTCTCAAAGGAGTCAAATGTACGCTGAAGGAAAGATAAATTTGTTCGTGCCCCGGCCCCCGCCGGCGGTTTGAATTTTTCTCTTGTTTCTATTTGTTCTGGTCCGTATAGATTTTTTATAACTTTGTACAACTATGGCAGTAGTGTAGCAGTTTCTACTTCATTAGTTAGGGATTAAAATTGTGGCGCGTACTTCTTTCAGAAATTAATTTCGTTTTTTATTTAATATGTAGATTTGTGTTAATCTGATTGTTTGAATTTATGTCTAACAATGAAGCGTCTGGGGTTCGAATACCTGCGCGCATGTGTGTCTATATGAAGGTATGTACATTTTTGAAGTTTAATGTTACTTGCTGTAACTATGAACAGAGACATGGAAAAATATAGGTACCTACACCTTTAAGTTCAATGTAACGTAGGACGCGTTCCAGCTAGGTAGAGTGTCGAATTACGTAAAGTGACGACAAACGTAAGTTGGATATGAAGAGCTAAACATCGAGCTCAGTGGCATACATGGGAGAGGTCTATAGAAAATAGACATTTAATGATGATGATTGTGTGTACTGAGGTGAAGCCTTGCATTGTGACATCCGTGTTCAATAGTGCAATAATAAAATGGTTGACAACGATAATGACGATAATGATGAAGATTATATATAAGTAGAAAAGTCCTAACGAGGCTGAAATAAGTGAATGATCTGTAAATTAAGTCAGCGACGAACTCTCATACATAGTTTCAGTGATAAGGGAGTATTAATAATACAACAAATGGTTACATATCAGAGATATTATATAACATATAACATACATACTCGTACGTCAGTTCATGCTGCGCTCTCGTTAGGATTAAAACGTGATTTGAATGTAGACGTTGTGCAGACTGGACCAGAGCGACTTACACTTGTGTTATTGGTTGGTGAGGTGCCAAGCCAAGATTTTTAAAGTTCGCTCAAAATCGTACTAACTCTGGTATAGAGCAGTTTCCAGTTGCACGGGGTCGTCTATTCGCATTGCTATTTGAAAACGAAGAGTCTGCAATGGTTTTGATGAATATATTATTTTTGTAAAAAAACGTAACATCTCACCGGTAAAAAAACGGAACATCTCACCTGTAATCCCCGAAGAGATAGGCAAGGAGTGTAGGACAATCCCACGTTTATGCTACGCTTACAATCTACTACGTATGAAATAGGTGGTGAGCCTATTATTTTAGTAATTTTCAAAATTAATTTATATATTGTTCAGTTTTTTTTTATATGGGTATGGGTACGAATATGGGTCTCCTCTCATGATGAGAGAGTTAAGCACTCGTTTTTGCACGCACTCAACACGCAGTTTTCGGATTTGCTTGTGTGAATTCCAATTAATAAATACATTTTTAAGTTTTTTCTGCTGAAGAACATTGCTGACGCGCTGACGACCACATCGTCTATTGAAATAATAGTGTTATAACTGTAATTCGATAATAGTTAATTAACTTTTACTTTGTCCGAATTAACAATACCAACTAACAATCTTTTCGCCTTGTATTATTCTACACTTAAATTGATTTTAGTAGGTAAAAAAAATATGTTGCTTAAATGATTAAATTAAAGTTATCAGTTGTGTTATATTTATAAATAATTACCAAGCTGTGTACTGAAAATATATCGTCATCTCCTCTACAGGACTCTTACTCCAACGATTGTCGATGCTTTATATATACGTTCAGCTCTTTCCCACTATACCTTGTTTATTCAATAACCCATATCACTGATTTTGATGGAGTAGGTACATCGTTGGGAAATTTCATGAAATAGTTCAAGCCATGTACAAACATACTTTGTTACGCCTATCATTTATTGAGCAGTATATCATTGTGAGCAGACATGAAGTGTGGTTATCAGGTACCGTCCGGACAAATTCCTTTCGCTTCCTCTACTAACTTTAAAATAACCATATATTCTCGCCTATTAAATGTAATCTTGACATGACCTTTGTTGAAATATCAAGCTTCCAACAGTATATTCTATTTTACTTTATATTCATTGTTAAATTTCACCTAATACCGAAGTAATCGCTCCCATCACCCTTGACAAAGGAAAATAATACATGTAAATCCTGTTTCATTGATGTAACTATGTAAAAATCTCGTTGGCTTTGGTCGCGTTTCGCGCGCTTTTCGCTTTATCGCGCTCTATATTGTCTTTGATCATAGCACTTGAATTATTCAACACTGAGCCGCCTGTCATGGGCTGTTCAATTTGAATAAGGGTGTGGGTGTCATGTCTAAATGTGAATATGGGAAGAATACGATCTTATTGCGTTTGCATATGTTTACTAAATACTAGTTTTTGGATGCTATATTAATTTTTAGTGCTCCTAGCCAGTATCTACTCGTATTTTACGATGCTATTAAGTGGTACTGTCATCAAATAAATTTATTGCCACTGTTATCAATTATGTCGTTTACTGCTTTTTTTTTAGTTTTTCTCTTATTTCATTGTTCAGTTCATGTTTCACGTAAAACGGTAGTCTGATCTGAGGTCATTCATAGACGCATTTTTTTCTTTCAATAACATAATGTCTCATTTCCCTGCATAACTCCTACTGTTTATTAATTCCACAGATTTGATCCTATTTTAAAAATGAACATACTTAAAAGGTATGTTTTAACGATTTAAATAAATCAGAACGCTTACAGTAATTGACAGACTGTGACCAAATGAAATCGGTCCAAAAGACATTCAAATACATATTTATAGGCCCCTACATATGACCCAACAAGCAGAAAAGCTGACAAATTTACATTCGCAACAGGGTTTTCGCTTGTCACATTACTGCCCGGAAAGCATTCGGATGCAAAATTCACCGCACCGTTTGAGACAGCCCTGACATGCGGAAGTGATGTTTTTGACGTGTGCAGTATCTATGTTGGTACATGTCGTTCTTTTTTCAAATTTAACGGCTTCCCGGTGTGATATGAAGCTTGAGAGGTGCTGACAGACAGAAGAGAACAACGTTGCTCGACTGTCTTATGACGTCACAGTCCTATCACGTCGCTGTCTTATGACGTCACTTGGTGCTTGTAGTACTCAGTATAAAAGGATGTTTACATGTTCTATACAATTATAATATTTACGGTTTCCTATGCTGCTTCTTTTCAATCTATCGTCGGAACTTCAGCAGATTATAAATTGTTGACGTTCAGAAAAGAAATTTAGTGATCCGATTTTGTATAAATATATTATTTTCTAATTTTCAATTAACGACTTAAGCCCAATGAGTTGTTAAAAAAATCATTGGATGAAACAAATCACAGGAGAAATAAGGACAGATCTTTTGAGATCCTACATTCAGAAAGGGGTAAGCTGAAGTAGGAAAAGATAAAAATTAAGAGTTTTACTGTATTTTACATTCATAAAATCACGCATATATTTTCCGAAAGGATAGAAGGGGGTGTGTACAATCCAAAAATCTAGACTCCTTACTATTACTTACTGGCAAATTCAAGTTGTATAAACATAAAATCTTTTGCCCGACCTGGGGATCGAACTCGGGACCTCTGATCATTAGTCTTGTAGTATCCTTCACTTCTGTGCCTAACTCCAGGGGAAATACAGGCTTTGTTACTTTTATATGTAAATTCGAAATCCAAATCCGCATTGTAATGTATTTAAAAAGGACATTTTAATGTAACATCACGCCTGTCACCCTCGAAGGGGTAGGCACAGAAGTGTAGTAGATACAATCCCACGTTTCACCAGTTACGTTTCCGTCCCACGGAATAGATAGTAAGCCGATAGGAACGGTTTAAAGAACGTGCAAAATTTGCTAAGTAAAGATTATTTATTCCTATACTCAACTTTAAATCTCACTCACAGCAGATAACCGTTGTTTTCAGAACGCAGAGCATTAGAAGTAATGGCGCCTATTAGAAGCGTATGTTCAATAGTGGTCTTCTAGAAACTGATGGATGATTAGATGGATTTCGGCAGTTTGATTACTTATCCTTTTGCTATTTCAGTCTAATAATTAAAACCCTTATAATTATCATAATTGCCAGCCCATTTCAGCCCACTGAGTTTGATCTTCATCTCTTTGCATCTTACCGTTGCCGGCCACTTTGCGTATTTTGTCACTCCAACTAATTGGGGCACGTCTTGCGCTAGGTTAATAAATTTCATAACGAAAATTTTGATACTTTTTCCTCATACAGTCGTGGTTATACTTTACCCTTCCACAGATACATTGTCGCTGGAGCAAATGCAACATTAAAGCCATCAAAACCCCATGCGTGAGGCGTGAAGCGTGAAGCCGAGTGGCAGCGCATGGTGTTACACGCCATTGATCCCACCCCACCACGTGTCGCTTTATGGTTATCTGAATTTTATTGGCTTTTGCTCTCACTGGCTGGTTTTTTGGGACATTTGGATCTGGTGTTCACCAATTTGTTTATTAGGTTCTTTCTTATTTTTTTGTCTTTTTGGCTGAGTTGGTTTTGTTCTTGTGAGGAGATTTATATCTTAAAGAATTGAAGAATTGGTGATACTGCTCATAGATGTCAATACGACTCCATTTAAATATTTCAAAATAGTTTTTTTTAC
>DWFV01000428.1:0-14461 GCA_018246775.1 Parelbella machaon machaon
CCTAGTCACTTTTAGAAATTCTAAATTAGAAAAATCCAATACCACCCGACCTGGGATTTGAACCCAGGACCTCCTGATTGGCAGTATCACTTGCAACCACTGGACCAACGACGCCGTCAATACTGAAACACTACAATACGAGGCAGTCTATTCAACATTCAAGAAAGAAGATATATCCTAACGCTCCCCTACCTATCTCACTTCGTTTCCTGAAACAGCTTAGATTAGTTAGACAGTTGGAAATATAATAATGACATACCGAACGGTTTAAGAGTAAAGAAAATTTATTCCATTTTTCAAAATATCTAAAGTTGTTATTGTGGTGTCTTAAAATGATAAAAAAAACAGTTTAATTTTCCAAAACATCTTCTTACATTTTTCTCTCACAAAAATGTTCCACACATAATGCACAGTTATAACTCACCAAAAAGCCATATCCAACTTAAATAACCTTATAACTAAACTAGTAGAGATTGAGATAAGAACTGGTAGGAAATCTTCAACGGGGACCGGCTAAAAAGAGACACTTCGCGCTTAAGACACTCGTCTGATCACCGGCGGAAAGCTCACCGAGCTAGAAACGTCTTCATGAAAACGAATTATTATATTCTTGAATGAAAGGAACTGAATTCGTTATTGGTGATTGCTTATAATATTATCGTTTCTTTAAGACCATAAAACTAAACAGCGAACTGGATTTTTTTTTAAATATGACTTACTTTACCCCTATCTAATACCAGTTCGGTTGAAGACCATCTCAAATGCTACCATGTTAACGCTAAATCCACAACTCTATGAATACATGAGTACTAAATAACAGTCTCAAATATTTAAAACCAAAATACTTGAAAACATAACGCTAATACTACTTTGCATTACATAATAAGTCTTTGCGTTGAAGATAACGTCACTGAGCTCCGATTTCCAGAAAGATTTAACTTTCATATGAACACTAATTTATATTATCATTCGTTTTTCAGTCAAAATGTAGAAGACAGACATACTGATAATCCTACGTCAAATGGTCAATACAAGTCTTGAGCACTTCACGTAAGATGCTCTTAAGACGGCCATTCAACCCACTCGTTTCTTAACGACGAAGCTGGAGATATAATTTCAAATCGTTCGGAACGTCAAACATTTAGAGGTACCGTTAAATAAATAAAGTCCTTATAGCTATAATATTAGAACGTTAAACGCAACATAAGATCACGCCAGTATTTCTCCAAACGAGTAGGCAGAGGAGTGTAATGTAAAAACTTTTATTAAATTGTCATTATATATTTTTAACGATCTTTATATTTATTCGCTTGTGATGCGACAACAAGATGAAATATACATTTATTACGTTGGTGTAGTTTGAGTGCCGCTGCTGATTTAATTAACACATTTGTACCCGGACTGATGGCTCCCACGGAGGCCAACTGCTGAAGTAATGTCGCCTCGATAATGTCTTATACATGTTCAGTTATTACATACACTGAGACATATTCAGTTATTACATACACCAAGACATGTTTAGTTATTACATACAGTGAGACATGTTTAGTTGTTACATACACTGATACATGTTCAGTTATTACATATACTGATACATGTTAAGTCGGAATTGTAAGTTAACATGTTTCGAGCCACATAGTTGTCGCAAGATACATACATGCAATGTGCTGTACGTTAACATTTCGAAAATTGACAATTACAGTATTATTATCATCTTTGTGAACTGAGCTGATGACCCCGTGGTTAGTGATGCCGACTGCTGATTGAGGGACCGTGGGATCAATTTCCATCGAGGTCAAATATTTGTGTGATGGTCGTGAGTATTTGCTCTGTCTGGGTTAAGAATTATCTACATAAGCAGGCATTTTAAACCATTTGTTTGGATATCATAACTTGGTTCGGTCTGATCAGGGATCAGCTGGGCACGTGTAAAGAAGTATCTTAATTATATTGCTATTATCATCTTCATTTATTTATTTAATATACCACTACTTGACTATAAGAGTACTATGGGGACGAGAAAGGGAATAATCTACGTACACTTTAAATAATACTATCCAGAACCCGAAACCTTTTTCACTACTACTAGGAAGTGAAATTTAATTTTATAAATTCATTTCACAGGCAGCAAATGTCTTTAAGCGTTAAGTGTATCTTTCGTTGCAGCTTTGTTATAAAAGTTTCACTACTCAGTATAAAATAATAAATGAAATAAATCATTACACCCACATCATATAGGATTGGTTCGAAACTCATGACATATTTTGAACGGGAAAGTTCAAGAAAGGAAAGGAAAAGAAACTAATGCAAGTATGTTTAATAGACTCTTAATACCCAAAGAAGTGTGATGAGGATTAAAAATTCGGAGTTATGTACGTTAATGTACAAACCTGGGTCACAAATAAAGTATGTAGTTTTTATATAAATGACATTTGAATTGCAATTTATTGGGAAAAGCAGATAACATATGAATATATGTATTCAACTTAGTCTTTATTTTGTTTGGTATGTGGGCTCTCTGCCAAAGGCGACATGCCACGTACGAATATTAAGTCTATTGAAATATCATTCGATTGTAAGCTGTTTGTAAGCCGTTTTATACATTTTAAGTTCAAATTTGGAACCTTCTATTTCTTTGATCGCCTGTCTCGCTCTACTTCATAATGTTGTCTCACTCACTTTCGGTGATGTGGACGCTTCGCCATTTTGCGTACAAACTAATTTGCGATTGTTTCGTTATCTTTTTGCTTATTAATCAACGCATCGAATGACATTTACGTCGGGTTTTATTCAACATTTTTTTTAATCAATCAAGGTAAATTGCGAAATATGGATACTCTTAAACAAAAGTTGTTAAGGTTATGTCGGTCCGACCCGAACCGGCTGAAAATGTTTTGGGTTCACATGCCTTTTAAATTGAGTACTTCACTCCCATTAAAAATAGTTATTAATGGAACATCTCGAAAGAAGTCTACCATTATATATTTATTAATATAATGTTACTCATCATATTTTTCTACACATTATTAGAAATAGATATTTATAACTACAAAATTTTCTATCCGATTGTACACAGGTATTATAAGGTTGCCAGTTTACAATTTACTAGGTGCTGGGAGGCGGTGGGTGGCGGTACTGCTCCCACACTGGCTTTGTTCTCAACCAGCAAGTGCGAGCTGCTGGATGACCCTGTGATGCAAATATCTCTTTTGCTTTGCTTATATTTTTATATGACCTGAACATATGTTAACATGTTGCATAATTCATAATTGCATCTGTTTGGAGTTACGTCTTTTAATTGTTATTAATTAATATTAGATAAGGATCTGTCAAGTGGAATGTTTTATATAACATTAAACACGTGATATTTAAATTTTTAATGAGAATATTTTTATTCAAATAAAAATTTACTTCAACAAAAAATCCACCTAAAGATTAAATATGGCTGAAGATTACTTTTAGTAATATAAATTACATTCATATTACCTCTAGTTCCATTGAACAGTTTTAGACGTATCAACTAACTTGACTAAAAATAACCAACGTAACTACCTACTTAGTAAGTCCATAGTAGTGTTTCGTAATAGTTATCTAAATGTAGTGGATCATGGTCTTAGAGGTCAAAGAAACCATAGAGGCCGTTGATTTCTAGGACTCATAAATTTAGTCACCATAGTGTATGCTATATTTAAATTGTGAGACAATGTCATTTCATATTTTTGAGAATTTGTATGAATTTACTTCAATGATCTGTGCGAGTGGCTACTTGACGCAAGCCATATTTATTTCCACTTATTTACTTGATTGTTTCGACGAATGTGCAATCGTGGAATGAATAAAAAGTACATTTGAGGTGCAATCTGAGGTAAGATATAGGTAATTACTCCAGTCATTCAAAATTTTCCTCATGTACCCACACGAAATGAATTTTGCATCCTTACTTGGCTGTGTTAAGATAAATATTTTAGCATTTTAAAGCCATTTTTTAAGTAAGCTCACTGTTTGTCCTATAATTTTGTGTAGTTGTTATAAGAAACCTGTACCGTCCAATTTCAAATCATTTAGCTTTGCGGTTAGTTTCATTCGGTTTTTTTGTTTACGTTAAAAAAAACTTTTGTTTTCTAACTGAAACAGCCCAACCATGCCAACGTAAACGAAGAGAAGTTTCTAGTGTAAGCAAACAAGCCTGACCGAGGTTCGCCTGGAGCTAAACAGTTAACACATTTTTTATTATTATAAACTATCCATTGTACAGTTGTCACGCCCGTTACCACGGGAACATCGCGGTGCGGTTAAGTGAAACCTCTGTGTAGAAATCTAGCAAAAAGCTAACTTTTCCTAAGAGATAGCCGCCAGCGTGAGATACCAGACTAGTTTTTTGCTAGTCACAGCGACGGAGAAACACATATATACAACTTTCTATGATAGTTAAGATTGAGTCTGTATAAAAACACACTTTCATTATCTTAAAATCGACACGCGCATTTTTTATCTCTCCGGTTAAATCTTTGAGTATGATAAAATCTTTTAAAATTATTTGTGATGAGTAAAATCGCAATTTTTTTTACAATCAGAATTGGATCGCTTAACTCTCGATGATCGTTGTCATCTGATGGTAATTGTTCAGTATTGTATATACACGCTTTTACACCAGAGTATTTAAAACACTTTTGGTTTTGAAGGAGACGTGTCTTTCTTATTGGGCGTGACTTGAGGAGGTCTACGTCATAGCACTCAAGGGATGTGTGTTTACGATGATAGAATACGCTGTCTAGTTTAAGGGTAGATGATGAGTTGTCTGATGATATTACTATAATTATAAAGCCATTGTATTTTCGATTTCAGAATGAAAACGAAGATGTCGCTACTGTGGTGTATATTGGGGTGTGCACTCGGGATGGTGCGCGCGCAGTCCAACTACGGCTCCCAGGCCAACAACATCGAGTACCAAGGCGAGGGCCTTCCCGAGCAGACAGTTTTGGATGGAAAGGTAACAGTTTATCACATTTATTAACCATATAGACAAGGATTACTACCAATAGATAGTCAAGTATTATAAGAATCAGTACCCACTCTTGTTTGTATGAAGGTCTATAATGACGTATCATTCTAGAAAATCATTTTTCAATGTCGTTCTCAAAGCAAATGCACATGCTTAAAAGCAAAATGAGATTACAAACGTTTCCCACGTCCCCTTTATCTTGCAATGAGATTCAATGCATACTGGCAATACTAGAACAGTACGAATGGATTGCATTGAATAATAAATTAAAATCGCCGCAACATTGTATAGCGTTTAATTGAACTTGTGTAGTTGATAGGAGAGTGGTAGATAGTTCTGCTAGTATTCATTACCATAGATTAAGTATTGAATTGAACTGTCACCAGTGTTGCCATTGCTTATTCATATGTTGCCCGGATGTTGTCTCCATTCAATTACGTTCTGAAGTGGACAATAAAACAAAAAAGAGACTATTCGCAATATTCGCAAAAGAAATATTCGTAATATTACCAAAATGTTGTAGGAATATAAGCTACTTTTGACCCAAACAGTAATAGGTCTGTACTGTATTATATACGGATTATTTTGTATTATGTATCTATAGTTAAAATTACATTATTTCAATATTTATAACGATTTTAACGAAGCTTAATTATTTTTGTTCGACAGCATTTTTTACGCATACAAAATAATTGTTTCTAACATTAATGCCTACAGCTCTGTGGACAGCGTATGTTATTTTTGCGTTATGTTCTTTTTTTTATACGCGTTTCATTTAATAACCATAATTTTGAACGATGATACAGTTTGTGGTATCCGTCATACTTCATGTGGTCTGTGGTTACAGCGAATCGTTCTATGTTTAAATCATTTTTATTTGCTCCTAGCTATTAAAATATTTAAATAAATTCGAAATTTAAATTTTGCGACACGTTCGTTTATTTTATAAAAAGAAAACAATGTTTCCTGTTTTATTTACAAATGTGCTTATTTATATTCGCCCAGAGGGTATTTATAGTCGAGACCTGTTCTTTTAATCTTTATTAAGAGGCGTGTATGCAACGTTCTGCTCATATAAATGCAATGTTAACCAGTATTGTTACGAGATATTGTTAAAGGAATAAGGTTCTATTCTAATAGCAATCAAAATTAGTTAAGAGTATTGCGGTTATCATAACTTAAAAATTTAGTAGCTATAAAAAAAGTACGCGTATATAATGGCTAATGAAGATGACACGTATATACGCATGATCGAGAGTGGCGTGCCATTGGAGAGGCCTACGTCCAGCAGTGGACGGGAGTAGGCTGATGATGAGGATGATGATAAGGATGATGATGATGATGATATAATGGCTATTGGACCACCAATATAAATTAGTAGGTATTTATATTTTTTATCTTATTTGGTGAATTTTGTGACATTAAAAAGTATATATTTCTTTAAAATAACCTTAGTCTGTCTCGCATCATCAGCAACATTTTTCCTATCCACTGGTTTAACTCATTGTCCTATACTATATAATATGTAGAGCTTTTAATTCCTAGACGATACTCGTCTGTTGTAATAATCTATGGGTTACCCTAGAATTATCTAAATGTTTTAAGTTTCCTGCATGTGCCATTAAAGATGAGAAACGATTAGTGGAATAATCACAACAAATCTTATGCACGGCGCTTTACGAGCGAGCGCTGGTCGTAGTCAATAGCTAATACACTCGCACTCTTAGTCCGTTGATGAATACTGATTTTCTCTATAGATATCCAACAGCTCCATACTTAAATAAGGCCTGGCAATTTAAAAGTAGTTAGTTCGTAGAAAACACTCTCGACAAATGTAAAACGCTATGTATAAATTTTAGCCAGTATTAACAATTTTAAAAATAGAACACATTTAAACGCACCTAAACAGATAGAAGAGAAAAAAAAAGTGCAAAACAATATTAACTTTTACATGTATCTGGATTAAAAAAAAATGGTGAAATATTTAATTTTCGAACGGATTGAACGGACGAACAATATCGTGCACAAAATGCACCTGGACTGGCCATGTACTAGTCGGTCCGCAATTAGCCGTGTGGATTTATAGCGGCGTCCGAGATACGGCGATGATACTTATTTATCGTAACGCAATTACAATATTTTCGGTCCATGGTGCTTTTAACTCGTGTGCTTTAGAGCTATCTGTGGACTTGCTTTATGGTGAGCAGTATCGTTGGTCTCGAGATATACTTTTCCCTTTTGGTTAGTGCCGCTGATAGCCAAGCACTGCAATAATTTTTACGCGATTTCTTTTATAAAAAAAGCTCAGACTTAAAACTGATAATACATCTGGCAATGGGTACAGCGGTATCCTATTTATTGTCCATGTTGTTTGTATCAGTTTAATCTTCAATAAATTTGGAGTACAAAACAGTGGTACTGGCTTGTAATTATGGCAAAAAAAAAATTAAGGTTAAAAATATATTGTTGCTAATACTTAGTTGTTTTATATTTTGGCAAAATAACACCAAAAATAATTGTAGGCAAACTCGATATTTTCAGTTTCATTGATAAGTAAGGTCTTATTTCAAATAGGCGAGATTATAGCTATAATCGAAATATATTTTTTTTGCGTCACGTGTTAGCTAAAATATATATGTTTTTGTTGCCAGGTTACAAAACTAGACGACTTGAGTCCAGTTATCTTCTTGAACCGAACTAGGGCTGCCCTGAACTGCGCTGCTGGTTCCATGCAGGTGGGTGTTAAGAGCTGACGCATCTTGTATCCCCGATAAGAGAGATAACGCCGAATTAGTTTGACACTTAATATATTTGAAAACATTGATACATTTGAAATTAGAATTTTTTATTGTATGACGTTAATGATAGGTTTTGGAGTTGGATTTTAGCGGGGACTAATAGTTTTATAATTAAAATACTTGTTTAAAAAATTGCTTAACTTTCTTTTTTTGTGTTACTTAATAAATATAATGAACAAGTTATATATATATAACGTCTATCACATTACTTATGGTTAGCAGAGAGATAGACAGCATAAAATAGTAGCTTATAGAATTTAAATAATTTCGTTTATTAATTTATTCGTTCATTCATTTACTTACTCATTAGTTCTGTCACAATGGACGGACTTAATGCTAAAGTCATCCTCCACTAAAGAATAACATGGCGAGCAATTGTACGAGGTGTCATACTCGTAGATAAAAAAGACAAAAGAAGAGTTACCGATAAAATTGTTACGATGCCACAGATGGAGTTGAAATTCAATGAGAAATTCTACGGAATAGCCTACGCTGACTTCGACAGGCACTCGGCGTGCCAAGTGGTGGGCAAGGGTGCCACCTCGTACAAGCTGGAGTTGCCGCTGAAGGGATGCGGCACCAAGCAGGTATAGAATAACTGGCTTAAAGTAATTGATGATGATTTACTTTAGTCCAAATTCATTATTGTTGATTAGACTTGATTAGGTTATTAAAGTGGATGCTAACAAATGCAACTGGCCAGTGATTGAAGTGCCCCTTAAAATTGTCTATAGCTAAGAATAGTTGGAAGATTCTAAACGAAACATTAGCTTGGACTCAGGTGGTTAAAGAAAAAACAATTATTTATACGTTAAAAATTTTCAAGTAAAATAGTTTTAAAATTTAAAAAAAATCTTTTTAAAATAAATATTTAGTAAAACGTAATAATGTAATGTGTACTAGATGTAGACACTGGAATTTGTATAGTAACGTTAACCAAAACGTTAACGTTTGTTAAGACAGGGCGCGATGGCGCTCATTGGAGGAGGCCTATGTCCAGCAGTGGACTGAGATAGGCTGATGATGATGATGATGATGATGATGTATGTGTGTATAAAGAATTGGTGCTTTGTATTTACTCATACACGATTATATGCATGTAATTAATTTATTCTTAATTTTTTTATTTGCACGGTTGTAATGCTCATAACTTATGAGTCATAAGAAAACCAAGGCGTACTGCCACTTAAAAATAATTACAATGATGAAGTTACTCCTAATACATTAGGTTATACATTTATACAGACTCAGTCGTATTAAAAACATCAGTATCTGAATCATCGGCAACAAGAGTGTTCATTTAGCAGTCTCGACTGACGGAGAAAGCCATGTTTGTGTGCAATTTACATGTAAACGTCATCATCATCAATACTCTATTGATCATTTTACTGTTGGACATGCGTCTCCTGTTAGAATGAAAAGGGTTGAGGCCATAGTTTGCCACGCTGGCCCAGTGTAGGTTTGTGAACTTCACAGACCTTAGAAGATTTAAGAGAAAAGTCTAAGATGCACAAGTTTTCTGTCGATGTTTTCCTGCACTGATACTAGCAATTCGCATGTGACCAGCGCGACAGACTAAGGCTTATATCCATCTAATTTTGAGAGGATACCCGTGTCTTAGAGTAGAACAATAAAAAGGAACTGTTGACGATGAAACAGAGACAACAACGAATGCAACATGTAAATGCACAGTACAGAATGACATTCCACGACCACACCTGCAGCGGCATCGCCGTCGCAGCCAAATAAGGCCCGCAATCGATATGCTACTTAAAGCGCATTGCGTCATATTCTATTCACAATCGAGAAAGGCAATGATTATTATGACACATGGCAAGCCAGCGAGCCCTTCCTGCGTCCCTCTTTGGCTCGGCATGCCAGTCTCGGACGCGGGGCCAATTCCATCCGCGAGTGACCTGTCGCCGCTGTGTCTAACAATAAACTTTGCAATTAATTCAATCTTTCATGCGTACTTGTGATGCGTCTTACTTTATTATTTCGATACTGCCTAAAAGCTGTTCGACGCTAGAATGTGCTTGGGAACCTTATGATCAGAGTAATAGATTAACCTAAGGACAATCTCCGTAAAGTGAGTACACCGAGCAAAAGACCGTAATCAAGAAATATGCAGATAAACCAGAGCCGCCTCTCACTCGACATCTACGTTGACGTACCAGTCCACATCATAACAAAAACAGGACGGACGGAATTTCAGTACGAAACAATTTAATAAAGACATTTATTGATTGATCAAGGCAAATTGATAAAAAATGGGTCACGGCCCCACCATGAGGAAATCGTCGTAAAAAAGAAGATATGTGACAAAACAATCCAAAACGTTACATCGATAGCTAATAATAAATCTAAGAACAATCCAATCACTTATCCTTCGCTCATCAACTGTAAACAAACGATGTAAATGTTGCGCATGATACGTTACTTACATACATATGTATTGTATCTCTGTTCCTCGTAAATGGATTTTAAACCATTATGGAATTGAATTCTTTTGCATATTTGGATAAACAATTTTACTGTTTATTCATGGCTTGACCATATACTACAATAGTCACCATCATAGTACCGAGTTGATATAAAGCGAATAGTCACTTTTTATTGTTAATTCGTTCTGCAACTAAGATGCCATCGGTATTTGTGAGCGATACAAAAACAGATCAACGTTCAGCTACAAATAGCTATTTTCACTTGACATACAAGTTTTTTAATCTTACATTATCGTAATTAAACTCTACAAACGCAATGCATATGTATAGAGTACGTACGGCATATCGCGTATTGGTTCTGCGCAATGTAGTTTTGTTTTTGTTTCGTATCGCGAGGTATGCGAGTTTAAATAACAACGATAATATTTTGTTTTCGTTTTAATGATATGTGCTTACGTTAAAAGATGCGTGCATATATCGACTGTTATTAATAGATTTATAATAAAGTTTTAACGCGCTGATATAGGCAATGTTTTAGCACATATAACGCTTAATATCTATAGATATATACATATATCAATATTAATATGTAGTACGAAGGAAATTTTTTTTCCGTGCTGGACATTTTCATTGAAATACAATAAGAAATGTATCTAAAATTGTAATGACACGAGCACAACGTCAAAGAGAACTCATCATCGTCATCATCATCAGCCTATAGCTGTCCACTGCTGAACATAGGCCTCCCCTAGAGCGTGCCACGTTACTCGGAAGAAAGACACTGGAAGAGGAAAGAGAACTCAGCATATCGAAATATATTTTATAGTCATATTTCTCAGATATTTTGTGGAAAGTGTAGAAGTTGAAATCTTAGAGTATTTATCAGGAGTTTAGTTCCCATTAGAAAGCCTACGTACCCATATGTCACTTTTATATCCGTTAATAAACTTAAGAACCATCCCGTATTTTCAATCGTGAATGATTTTATGATCACTGTATCACCTACATTACAAGACAAATTTTTCGTAATATTCGGGTTTATTTTGTTGATTGTCAGATACCTTCTCTATAACTTACATAAATTTATTTCATTTACTTGTAAAAATAAACTGTGAAGCTATCTTTACGTACAAATAATTTATTCTAGTTGCCTAATAATTTAAAGTAATGACTCTTAATAAATTTAAATAAAAATATGTTTAATGATAGAGAATTTTTCACAGAATTTCTAAGCGTAACAAAATTGTTATCGCAGCCTGAAAGGAACAAAACGCCTCGCTTGAGAACAACGCTGGGCACGTTGGGCAATACATCATTTTGAAATGTTAATAGGTGCTTACAATTGTTCTCTGAAATGGCTCGTTATGCGATAAAGATTCAATAAGGGACAGTGGTGTCACAATGCAATGTTTTTATTATTATATCATTTCGCCAGATCCCTCACAGAGTAGGCAGAGAGCACTGAGCGACAAATATCTTTATCCTTACAGACCTGACTTGTGTCTATATTTACTACTCTCTACATACGCGCCGATTTCGGAGACAGCTGACTTTCCCATGCCAGTATGTGACCTATTTGGAGAAGATAGGTGAGTCTTGGTCTCCCTCAGCACCTGCATCCATCAACATTCGGATTGTAAATATGTTTTGTCATTGTCTTTATTCTTTCTTAAAGCCAAAACTTTTAATAATCAGCTGTCGAGCCCGAAGGGGACACGCGAACCCCTCGATGTTCATGCAAACCAAGGAAGGGGAGATAAAAAGGGATGGAGGGAACAGTCTGTGGGTAATTTGAAGTCGTTATCGATTTTATTATGACGACTTAAATATTACGATAAGAAGCACTATTGTGGCAGACACATATGTATGTATGTGTAAGTATTTTGAGAATATACATACGCCGATGGCATTAACTGTAGCACCAATATAAAATTAGACACTCTTGACGCCCGTTTGCAATCTTTAACATCAAATCAAATAAAAATGTGAATAAAAATATAAATTTGATCATGTTGTCCAACATATGGTCTTGTACTTAACAAGTAATAATTGCGCTTCTATTTCTATAGTCGTATAATTTATCACACCAATAACATAATACAATTATAGGTATGTATTACATCTGTCGTCACCATCAGTATACTAATGGTTCCGTATAAACTCGCCAGGAAATATTTCATTATAACGATGTTAGAGGTACGGCTAAGACTTTCATAAGGATGTCGCATTGCGTCCAGCTCTCGATTTATCAATGTCACGGTCATCGGCTTCGCTGTCAACTGTATAATAACTGAAAGGTGCGTAGCCTGAGATGTATTTGTCGTATTCCCTTTAGTACGTCGCAGCGATTTCATTTAACGTTTATCGTTGAATGCAATATCGCAGCTCGAATTGTTGAAGCCGCTTTGCAGGTTCAGATTTTTTGTTAGAGTCATTTGAAGACACTCGTATAGATCGGTGTTATTTTCCGAGGATGCCGAGTGACATTTTTCAGCCGGTTAATTGTGGAACCTTCATCCTCGCATGTAAACTCATGTTTTTTGACCGACCACTGCTGGAATCCCGCTGACATTCGAGCACCTGTCATATTCTAGTTTATTCGCGTAATGATTGGTCGCATTTTAGTCCCAGGGCTGTGTCCTTGAGCTTCGATTAATCTTTAAACTACGCTGGATATAAAACGCACTCGGTATTTGTTTTTATAAGAAAAACTGTTTATTCAATGTATCTACACATAATACAAGAATAACATCATATCTACATTTATTAAATATTTCATCAATCTCTTTTCATTCTGCATTCATTAAACACGGATTTTCTCGCATTATTACAGAAATTTTCATAAAAACACATCATTGTTTTACAACAAAGTAAAAAGTTATATTTTCATTTCACTTTATTATTATTTCCTTTCCGCATAGGAAAGAAAAGCTAATAGAATTAAAATTAAATTTTAACACGTGAAGAATCTCGCTTACAATGTTGAATTGAACGTTAAGGATTTATTATTCAATGAGCTCTAAGTGCGGAATAATGAATCTTACTTAGCGCGAAGGGAAATATAACTCACACAGATATTACACTGTAACGTGATGCACTCTCGGACTATTTTATCTGCACTCCGCACATTCCGATGCATTCATTCACCATTTACGCACGTATGCTATGCACGTGCAATAAATAAAAAATAAATATTTAGTAATCACGATGATTTCGCAATTATATTCAATAGGCCTCAGTCTTGATTGTGTCTGCGTCGCGATTGAATGGGTGACCATAATAATTATGCTTTTTCGTCACGATTTAATTAGTCGATAATTATTAAAATTCATTTTATCGTCCATTATTTCTTACCTATAACCGCATTAACAAATCACCCCTATTCATTACTCTGTCAGTAAAGTTTCTCATTTTTACTTTCCTCTTAATTGTCTAAGACAGATAACGAGATCAGTAGACACAACATTATTAGTATTAATAAATCATAACCGTATTATGGCTACTGAAGCAACAAATACAATATTAAAAATATTGAAAAACTGTTTTTTTTAAGTTTCTACTGTTTTCTTTTCTTTAGCTCCCCCTAACTAAGCCATAATAAATGCTAACTATAGTTTCTAAGACAGTTTATGTAATACAATACTTAATATTCAACCACACTTATGTTCTGTTAAAATATAAAACAAGGTTAACTTATCAGTTCAAATATACGAGTGTACTGGAAAGTTAATCATATTTCAGTTTAATAGAATAGATAACTTCGTCATATCGAAAGCCGATAAAACCACATTCCATTGAGATATACAATCGCCGCAGATATTCTTATCATATCACAATGAAGAGGAAGTAGATATGGAACTTAAATAGACACCTACGACCAAATAGGTCAGATACTAGCCGGTGGGAGAGTCAGAAGTCTCTAAAACCGACGTGCGAAAAAGAGAGTAATGATTGAAAGACCACGAAAGGCCTATAAAAATAGATATTTGGCATTCTGTGTTCTCTGCCCACTCCCAAATACATCAAGCGTGATAATATAAGAATAATATAAAATATATACCTACATCAAATGATACAATGAGTTTGATACATTGTAATCCGATTATCAAAAACAATGAACATAATCTTTAAAGCATTACGTATATACATAAGTACGTGTATACGGACATCATAAGTAACTTATTAAAATGTATGAAGAATTGAAGATCACACATACT
>DWFV01000429.1:0-14457 GCA_018246775.1 Parelbella machaon machaon
TATGGTCAAAAAAGGTTTACACACTAGCTTAAAATATGTACATTGGTTCTTTTAATTTTTTTACCTTAATAACTACCGACCATTCATAGTCAGTCACTGCATGTAAATTGAAATGTGTAAATAGCAATTCAATTGCAATAAATGGATTAAAACTAAAAGAAAAGTAAAATAGGTTTTTTTTTATTTTCTCCACAAATCATTGTAGAAGACATTCAATAGATCTTAGAGTGACACCTATAGATCAAACGTAATATATACTAGTGACATCTATGAATGTCTAAAAATGACATTATGACAACTTGGTACATTAATGCACCGGCGCCACGCTAGATGGCGTCATGATGTAAACAAAGTTATTTGCGTTTGCGCAGTGTTTATTATGAGATGCATCAGTTGTATTTAGGTGAAGAAATATTTTGGCATCTTATTTTTTCTACAGGATAGGCAGAAAGCACGGAGTGCCAAAGCTATATCCTTCTAGAAATAATTATTCATAGGAATTCTACATATTCTGTTACATGACGGTCGAAGAATACCTTAATATCTATCTAAGAATAATAATCTTTTCTATGTTTTTAAAGCACAATTCCTACAGTCCTACTTGCCTCCAGTCTTGGGAATTCTCAGCAGCAATGAATCCTACAGATCATTTGACTTTACTTGGTCAAGGAAATTCTTAAATGTATGGAAATATGTACCTATGTCCTGGGAGCTAAGATTGAATCTTGAAAGTTGCAAACTGCACATCTTGTGAACATTTTTTAAAGGGAGCGATTTTACATTTCATGATTGTCCAGTTAATCATTTTTTAAATGTAAGTGCAGTGCAGTGAATATAATGCAACACACTTTAAATTTTTTTTTAAGATTTAAGATCTGGACATAATACATATACAATTAAAATCCAATTGATTATTTTTAATGCGAATTATTGCAAACTGAAAACGACATAAATTAGGGTTAAGAACTGAGCAAGACAGTTATCCATAGTCCTACTCGTATTCAGTAAGCCATATGATTTTCATTTGTTTCAACAGCGATCGCTAAAAGCGTTCGAACGATCTGGGGAGTTTATTATAAGAACCGATTGATTAACATTCGCTGGGAGAAAACACGTTTTTGTCGTTTTATAATAAGCACCATTATTGTTACAGTCGGTGTCCGGTCAGACCGGACGAGGCTTCGTCTCCTCAGAGCGGGATTCGACTCGCTGACTATTAAAGCGGTTGATCCAATGACGCGTGCACACACGATCGGCGAGCTCGCTTGGAAACCAACCTGACGATTCAAAAAACTTACACACTAACCCAACTTACTTTCCAGGTACCTCACGTCTACACTCGCCAATGAATCACCGCAATAACACATCATTAACCATTATTGCGATATTGAAATCAAACCTGATATTGAATTCAAAACCAGTTGTTGAATCGAAAAACGTCTTGTTGCGTCAATGACCTTAGTCGGATTGTGCGCTTGCTAATTCTGGTGAAGTGTGCAAGCAACCTAATACAACAATTTTAATCAACAGATGCTCAAGATAAGTCTATATTTTATTTTAACCTTTCGATTGGGTTGCGAGAATTATAAAAATAATAATCTCTCTCTCTCTCTCTCTCACTCCGAGAATTATAGCTGAAACCAAACTTGCGCTGGTGACAAGTAACTATTTTATGATTGAATGTGCACCCGAATTTTCGGAATTTTGCAACTTATTATAAGCTTACCTTAGTTTCAAATTTCTCCGCCTCGTTTTTGTAATGTGTGCGCTCGCTTTCCACTTTTTCCAATTTCGTCCGAAGTGTTTCCAGTTCCTCCTGCAAAAAAAAAAACAAAAAAAAATATAATTAATTTAATATTAAATTCGTCTGCTTTAACTTCATAAAAGTCCTGTGAACATTGGAACGAGTCGAACGGTCCATTTATAGGTTATGGCATTTTTTATTTAAATGCACCGTGAAAGATTTTTGTTTCGGCACTATCCGTCATACTACGTATGAGGGTTACATTGAACGTGGTTACATTGAATAATAATAATAATTGTTTTACGGGAGTTTCAGAAAATGAAATAGGTTGCAGGATGGAAGCTCGAAAGGAATTAAAAGTAATATAGATATTAGTAGGCTTTAATCACAACTTGATTAACGTATATTTACCTACATACGTACCTATAAGAATAACATATCAATTGGGCTACTTAAAAAAGAGACACTATTAACATTGAACTAATTTCGTATTATATAGATCTTTTTAATTGTTAAATAGTTTGGTGATTAGTGTGCGTATTGTACAGGAAATAGCCTAATAAAAAAAAAAATAACACATTATGTCATCATCAAACACGGGTGTCCTCTCATACATATGTAAGAAGGGCAAAGGTCATACACACAGTCTGCCACGCTAGCCAAATGCGGTGGACCGAATAAGGACTATTAGGTTATCACTGCTTATTATCATCATTATCATCATCATCATTCATCATCATCATCATCAGCCTATTCTAATCCACTGCCCTCAACTAGGAGGATACGAAGAGTTGAAGATCGAGCTCAGTGGCGTGCAATTGGAGGCTTTTGAAGAGGCCTGCTTATTATATGAAAATATAATGACAATTAAAGTCGTCTCAGGTGAAACGCTGCTCTCACAATAGAAAGGTTTGTTCGCGTTACGCAACTATTAGGCCAGAGACAGATTAGCGAGAACGCGTCCTATAAGCAAATAATTATAATACTAATAATAAAAACTTATGTATGTGCGTCTCGAAAATGTACATACATCACGAACGCGAAGACTAAACTTGCATGCTATATGTATGCAGTTATTTGGATTGTAGTCAATATCGTTCTTTTTCAATAGTAGAGTTATACTATCGCTAACAATCTGTAAGAGAAAAAGAAGTGCCATGAGGTTTTTATTCTGTTATGTCGTGTATGAGAGTGATGAAAGTGGAAGAAGCGCGTCAGGCTTGTACGGATAGAGATATCCGGCACTCGGTACTCTCTGCCTAATCTATCAAGGACGTAGCATAACGATATAATAATGATAATAAAAGCCTCTTTCGCATCTTGCAGGTCTCAAGGTAACGTCTCACATTGTGATTGTTTCAGAACTCCGTAATGTGTATGATCGCGATAGCTGCTTGAGCGAGCCGCTGGTCGCGTGTCTCATAATCTCTCCCCATTAACATCGTTTACATTCCTTAAATGTGTGATTTATATTGCTCTATTTGGATCTGAATTGACGTTTTATGTTAATCTAATTGTTTTTTATTAGACGAACAAATTCTTCATCTTATACCATCGTTTTTTTGTGGTCTTTGTTCATTTATTAATCGCTTTGTAATTAGAAACCGCTTTTAATCTATGAAGGTATGTCAAAATAGTATGTTGAAGAACTTCTCATTTCTACGTATCCAAAAGGGTTCAGAAGACGTCAAAAGACGTTCCAATGTTGGACACGAGTCTCCCTCAAAATGAAAAAAGGTTAAGATCAAGTCATTTTTTTATGGTTTAAGCAAAGAGTAGTTTTCTGTCTATCTACTTTTGCGTCTATCTGTCTGTCTGTCTAAATTGAAACTTGTAAAATATCTATCCAATTAAACTAAGCTATTAATAAAACACATAAATATAAAACGGGACACAATAAAAGTAAAAGTAGCGACATAAAGTTCATTGATCTAATTGCAAACGTTACACACCTTATTCGTAAATCTGCAACAGCCATTAAACTTTTCTATCTCTCTATCATACATATTGCTCAAGCTCTAAGTGGGAAAGAGACAGAAGAGGCGAAGCTCAAAAGCTTTCAACTGAACGTTTACGGTGGAGTTAAATGTTTAATAGAGATTTCTAACATTAAAAATACCTGCATTTATTAAAACGTTATATACATATGTATGGAGATACACGTACATTGCGACCTCAACAGAATGAACTTTGAACAGTCAAGGAAGTAATCAAAACATGCCAAAATAAAAAGTAAGACTGCTTAGTCCACAAATTGTACAATAAATAAATACATAAGAAACTCCCCAGCCAGTAAATTTAATCGAAATCATTTGAGCTGTGTTTCAAAATC
Organism: Parelbella machaon machaon; assembly: GCA_018246775.1. Classification (NCBI taxonomy): domain Eukaryota; kingdom Metazoa; phylum Arthropoda; class Insecta; order Lepidoptera; family Hesperiidae; genus Parelbella; species Parelbella machaon. The sequence goes on from DWFV01000429.1 coordinate 4,077, forward strand.
GCCTTAAATATATTGTACATACGTGAATTGCTTCTTTATAGTATAAGATTTGAAAGTACAATTTTAATTAATACTCGTATAAGTGTATAAGTCATTGTATATATATGTATGTACATACGGTCTTAAGATTACTATGTATATTATGTAAGTGTTCAGTTGCAGTTTAATGCAGTTACGTTTTATTATTACAACGGTGATTTTATATTGCTCATTAGATACGACGGAATTGTCTTCTTACTCATGTAGCCGTCCAGTTAGCAACTATTCTAAATACTATTATTAACCATTCTAAATACTATTATTAAATACCAAAAGAACCATTATCGCTTAAGCTTACAGAACCGATTTTAGTAATTTTTCGCTATTGAATATTCGCACCATGTGATGTTGGTAATCTGTTTCAGCCCTTACGTCTCTTCGAAACGAATTATTTTGGCTTGAATAGATATTGTATCATTTGACACAGTTTGTTTTTATCACTTTGTCAACAATTTATATTATCGTGCACCGTTTTAATCAATATTGTAACGTATAAATTAATCAAGCTAATTTATACTCTTATATCTACAAACGCAAAGGTATGAAAATATGATATATAACTGTATACTTGACAGATGAACATTCGTTTGTATAGAAACCGTAAGAGTAAAAAGTGCATTACGTACGTACGAGTGCAGTCATCTGATGCGTTAAGATTGCAGTGTTAATGTGTGGTATTAAATGTTAGGAAACATCGTAAGATTACAGCAACGGTGTAGAGTTATATGTCCTATTTGTTTGTATATAATGAACGGGATACGTACGTGGATACGGACGTGGTGAGATAAAGGATGGTAATATTTTTAAATATCCGTAATTATCCTCACTGATATTTTTCATATTTATCCTAATACATAAATATGCATGTCACCTGATGGTAAGTAGTCGCTGTTGGTTATGGACATTTATAGCTACTGAGGTGTGGTCAATGTATTGCCGGCTTTGAAGGAGAGTACTTTATGCACCCTTCTTGCCATCTCAAAAGCAAGATCATTCCACTTTTATACCAAACCATTTCACGATCGCTATGCAACCGCACCGGCCGGAAGTCCAGCGCAGGTTGACATCTATATTCATTCAGCTCATTTGCCCCGTTTTACTACTTATCTGGCTGTTCATCGGTCAGCGGTGGAACCGGCTCGGTAATAATATATCAGACGCCGTGACAGCGGTCGACTGTGTTCGTAAACAAACTGCAAGTAATACCAGTGATCGGCGCTTTCTAACCGGCGTTCTTCTATCCACGTCGGAAGTCCATGTCTTCCGAGCGCGTCCGTCAAGCCCGCCACACCTATCCCCGACCATAGATAGATATCTATCATGCTTTGATGCGATGCGATATGTTGACGGCAAATTAATTTACTTGTTTACGTTTGGTTTTCAATTTTGTTTTCTTTGGATTCTCGCTCTTGAGTTTTATATATTTCCAATATATTAGGAAATATTTGGAGATTTTCCTGACAACAATATAGTAACTCTGTTGAATTGTCTATTATTAAAGTATCAGCTAAATATTTTTTACGTATTATGCTATTTATTATAAAGTTAATAAGGGTCCAAATTTTAAAGTTCAAAAATCTGAAGAACCTCCGGGCACAGATGCTTTTCCCTAAAATATGTCATCTACATGAAATAATCATTAACGCTACGATGCGATAGGAAACAAATACGAGAGACACAAATCGGTTTCCAATATCGATGTATCGCTTGATGTTATAATAATACCAGCAACAGAACTAAAATTGAAATAATAATCGATAAATAATTGTACAGTTGCAAGGTGTTTTTCAATAGTCTTCGTTTTAAGTGAATTTAGACTGTATTCATATTCCCTTAATGATTAAAATAGTTTAATAGAATGTGTATATGTGTTTGGTAGCGCGTGGGTGCTAAAGCTAACCGAGGAAGGCGATTGTAATAATTTATAGCTCACTTAAGCTGTTCACAACTCGAATGGGTCTTTGATACTCTTATGCGATCTGCACGTTTTGTATATAAATATCGGTAAGTACACGATAATAAATATATCTACTATAACAAAATTCCGAAACTACATTCTAGAACATTCTATAAAAAACAACTTAATCAAACACTCGAATACAGGAGCGATTGGTTTATAAAACACTTTGTGCGTGTGTAGAGACAATCAAATAGACACATTGACAATATAACGACTTAAAACCATATAGAGGTGTTTATGCAGCCAGGAATTGAACCCGGCGTACCCTGCACGATGTAGCGTTACGGTGACTGATTAATCACTTTGCAGATGGGATTTTTACAATATATATTAATGCGAGGGGCGATTAAAAATCATATTACACTCTACGAGTCTAATGCAATCAAGAATGTGTCTCTTTCTGCTAACATTGACATAAGCAAAGATACATTGATTGCTTTCTTTGAAGCCTTAAAAGCCGTACATACAAACCACACGACATTTTCCCTCAAACGACAACAGCCGGGTGACACGTAAGGCGAAACGAAAGTGACATGAAAAACAACTTACAGAGCGGTATTCAAACGCCGGTATGCTGATGTCTCCTAACTTAACCCAACTTGTAACATGAATATGGTGATAACTAGGTACCTATTTCTTAGTATACTTATCTCACTTACATATGTGGGAAATAGTTAATTTAAGAGATACATACATACATACATATAATATGCAATCAAAAGTATTTAAGCTAATGGAAATTAGTCACTGAAGGTCATATATAGACGTGTCGACCGTAAATAGCGTTGCTTACCCTTGCAGATCGTTTACAATATGTCAGCGCATCAGAACTACGAGCGCTAAGCTATTTAATAGCACATGTAAACCACATAAATATATTATATGTTCAAAGTTACATGTTGCATGTCATCAGCTAATCATCATCACCTTTCATACGATGACGATGACGTGCTGACGGCATCGTATGAGTAAATGATTGCAAATAACGATTACATATGCAATAGTGTAGTGGAGAGCGCGTTTCGGCAATCGTAGTGTAGGACGCCCTTTGGCTCGATGGGATGACAATCTGCGAAAGGCTGCAGGCTGATGCGACAAGCCGAGGACAGGGCGCCATGGCGCTCCTTTGGGCAGGCCTATGCCCAGTAGTGGACTGAGATAGGCTGTTGTTGTGTAATGTAGCACGGTGTTGTCATGACTACGCATTTGATGTAACGATTACTATATTCGCCATAGAGTAGCTGGTTCGATTACCGCCCGGACTGATAGGTCAACAATGTATTTAGGAATCTAGTTAGTGAAAGTATTTGTGAGCTTGTTTTAAATTTAAAACCTGTGAAACTACGACGTCTGTACAGTTTATATAGACACTTCTAATGCGACTGGGTTAAGCGTAAAGTGTTATGTACCTATTTTTAATACATTTCCAATACAATCTATCTATATCGATTTTCTACCGGTTAAGACAGAAACCAAGAAAATGCGACATAACTGGCGAGCAGCAAAAGTTTTCTCTGTTCTAACGAATCTGTTAAATAGATATGAAATTTGCTACACAAGTGTCGTTACTTAAAACGGAAAAGGGGACGGTGGCGTTTCCAACGCATTACCACTTCCGGGAAAGAAAGCCTTGCGTCTGCCTACGCGCCGGGCGTGCCACAATGGCTGCACTTTTATCTCGGCGTTAAATATAAAAAGTGCTGAAAACAATTATGAAGATATTTTTTATGAAAAATTAACAAACTTAATTTTTTTATGTGAAGAGAATATTATTATTATTATTATTATTTAATGCTACCATTAAAGCTTATGTTGGCCTACGTTCACACATATATTCAAGCCAGGTCGCTTGCGGCGCCGACAGAGAGCACGGGCCGCCAAATATCTCACACAGACCAATTGTAAGCTTTGTTTTCTTCGACAACGTCGTCAATATCACTCAGACATGACGTCTGGGTGCCTAAGGCGTACCTAGTACGAGATAAAACCATCGGATCGCACGCTCCGCTCTATTTCGCGCGATGATACGTTTCGCTCATTACCATCACAACACGGCGCCGCCCGAGGCACGGCTCCGGCCGACCGCAGCGGGGAACGATCGAGCTAGCTAAGTATGTCGACGATAATTATAATAATAATACTCTATACTGTACATTACACAGAAGGAATGATAATAAGACAAATAAGTGCAGGACAATATAATTTGGTGGTGTTATCGCTGATAAGAAATTTCTTTCAAAGAACCGGCGATGTCGGATGTAGAGATAGTTGGACATGGACAAGATGCACATAATATTAAAGAAAACGCGATGATAACAATAGATCAATAAATAAATGAAAAGCAATAAAAATTATTAAATAGATCAATACATGCGATACGATGCACATATTATTCAATTATTCGGAGCTGTTATAGGACGGGATCTGACTGAACCCATGCATGAACCATGATCTGAAGTCGCCAAGACCGGCGTACATGGGTATATAAAGAGAGCAACCATTGTAGATACAGTGTGTCACGTCTGTAAGAACAGAGATATATAACACTCGTTGTTCCTGCCTACCCCGTGAAAAAACTTGCCGTGACGTTAACATTACGACATAATTATTATCCCCCTCGATCTGTACGTTTAAAGCTACTTTTCAAATATACTACGAGCAACATGTCTTAAAACGACTCTCCATAGTCAAAGCTAGCTGTTTCTCCATCAGTTCATACGCGTATATTATATCGTGATCACAGTCGATCATCTCAACATCTGTTTGACGGCCGATCGTTAAAAATGACATAATGAATTTCGCTTTCGTTGCGTAAGATTTTTTTAGGTTTCCACTCATCACCTCTCCATCAAAGCTAATTAAATTTTAAAACATGAAGACATCTCAAGCAATTATGTTTGCGTCTTAAGAGGTTTTTTGTGTTGATAATAATTGTCCATCTGCTTACTTTCAGTGAACAATAACGACAAAAAGTTGTTATTGATGATGGTGATGATGATGGGCAACGACAAAATCAACTCCTTAGGTTCCATTACTTCCATGGTTAGACGTGGGTCTCCACTCAGTATGAGAGGAGATATTCTTCAAAGCTGACCAAGTATATATAAACAGACAAGTTGGTAGATAATTATTTTAGAACCCTAATAAAAATCATTTAATGCTAGGGTTTTCGATGCGAGCAGTTCAAAAACCTGTTAATGTATACGGCGACAAGACACGAGAATCGAGTCAATAGTTAATTATCTGACGTGTAACTGTATTGCGAGTGGGATCTTCGTACGTCAACGAAGATTCAATAGAATAACGGCTCCCCCTTGGTGTGAACTTAGCGAATAGTGGAATATCTCGGAATGTACATGTTTATGACATAATATAATTATATTGACGCAAAGCTAACATACGAACACATGTAATAGAGGAAACTTCCGGTTTGTTAAGTTTGACTGCATCTTGCTTTTTCAATGTTGCAAGACAAAATTAAACATTAAAAAATTAACTTTTGCGATGATATAACTATTAAATTTTATAACTATATAGATATTTTTGTAATTTTATAGTGTATTCTATAAACATTATTATATGTACGTCTAACATTAAGAAAAATGTAAATTATATTACAGATGTACACTATTTAGTAAACTCCCATTCGAAAGTTCAATTTTCAACATTAATATAAAAAAATTTCGAGTCGAAAACAATATCATATTACCATCATAGCCATCATTAATCTTTTCACGGTTTCACTATACGCGTCTTCTTATAGAATAAATAAAAACGTCAGGAATTTAAGAATCGTAAGAGACTCGGACACTTACATTAAAATATCACTCATCGTTTAAGTAAATCGTATTGCAATAGAAACAAACAAACAAAGTTTTAAATTTAAATATCACTTGCTAACGGTGAGGGAAACATCGTGAGGATACCTGCGCACCGTAGAATTTATGAAAAAAAAAATTCTAAGGTGTGTGAAGTCTGCCAATCCGCACTTGGTCAGCGTGGCGGACTATAGCCTTAACCCTCTCAATATGAAAGGAGACGCATATACCAACAGTGGGATGACAAAAGGGTCGATTATTATTATTATTATTTATTTAATAAAGTTTACTGACCCGACCCGAACGATATACATACAAAACAGCACGTCTCTTTGTTTATAACCTTTTTTGAGAGCAAAAAAAAATGCAAGTTAAGTTTACAAAATAATCGCAAGGCCAATGAACCGAGCGCAATTTCTTCCAAGCCATTGTTTCAATGCGAAACAAAGTGTCTCGCGTCGCTGTAACAAAAAAGCAGTCGCAATATAAACAGCGCTTAATTAGCGTTATAAATGAACTCGTTGGATTCAGGTGCGTCGCAATGCGAAAAATTTGAAACAGGTATGTGAAAATTGTTACCAAGGTTGTAAAATACCCCTAAGCATCCTTAAGTACGTAACATCACGCCTGTAATCCCCGAAGGGGTAGACAAAGGAGTGTAGTACACACCCACGTTTCACCAGTTACGTTTAAGTCCCATGGAATAGGTGGTGAGCCTATTGCCACCTATCCTCAAGTACCCCTACGTATGTTACGTCTGCGTAATGTACAACTAATGCGCAACAAGCTAGCACTTGCGAACTATATACGTTGTCCTTTCAATAATTAAATATCGTCTTTTTTCAATTTAAATACTTACACCGTTGCTAACAATCAATTAGGGTCCATAAACAAAATTGATATAATCAATAATCCTTACACCTATCCTACACTCACTAACGTGTCTCGATATAAAAACTAATAACTAGAGGAAAAAACTAACAAATGAAAAGAAAAATGAAGAGTGAATAGGCACTTTCTAGGCGAGCGTGCTACATCCTAGGCTGCATCTCGCTTTCCATCAAAAATAAATATAAAAAAAAAAATGTATCAAATCACAAGCATCACTTCAACAAACACATGTTCCTATTGTAGAGGAGTGAAAAAAAAAAAACTTCCTCCCCACCCGCGTCGACAGATATATGAGCGTTGCGTTACGAGCTATGGTTTTTTACGACAGTTTTATAATCACCCATACCTTTTTGTTTTACCATCGCCACGTGTACAGCGTAGATATGTGATATGGGAACCGAGAAGGAATGGTATATTTAATATTTATGTAATGTAACTATGTTGGTATACAAAAAAAATACAAGGTATACATGTGGCAGTGTCTGTATTTTATTCTGGGTTTGATAAATTGGAGTATAAGTTAAAAATAAAAAAAATATGTTGGAATATCTCTACACACGGCCATTTGTTCTTTAAGCAGGTAGAGTCGGAGTTATGGCAACGAGATCAGTGTTATGTATTCAGACACAATAAATATTGGTGCTCGCTACCATAAAAATACATATTTGACTGTGCTATGAATCGAAGCCATGACAGGCTCAGCAGTCAGGTTTGTCAAACATTAGGCCAACAGCTCATCAATATCAGGTGCTGTATGGAAAACGGCAGATTTAATTTTCAGTCGAAAATAGTATCGGACTCTATACATTTCATTTTGATTACAATGAGAATACTACATCCATTAATTCTTAGGTACACTTTCTAAGAAACGATAAAAAGTCACTGAACGTAGAAAATGGATCGATCATCATTTACAGTGTACCGATAAGTTTAATTACAGAACGGTATCAACTAGTCTAATGCATAGGCAACAACTTGTTTTGCAGACTGTATACCTAATTGTTATATTGTTTTTGTATTTATAGCATAATGCATGAGGATTGTTTATATTTTTATTAATATCATTAGTATATGTTTAATCATCTCTACAATCTTCTACGCTCACAAAGTCTCCGCGTCATAGTTGTCTGAAAGAGATCTCACTTAAAGATACGACGGCATATTGTGTACAATTTACACTTTCTGTTCCCACTGTACACGCGTGTCCAAACGGTCTTGGTGAACAACAGTGAAGTATTTTGTTCTGAATTGTACCACATTTTGATGACAATTAAAATCTTTGTTAACACATGTCCTCAATTTTATTCAGCACCAACTAAAATAGCCTCCGAAACTACGCCCTTCTATTGGACATTCCAATCAGTTTATCATGTTCGAATTTTAAATTTTAAATTAAGAAAAAACATTATTGTTCCAAAGCGAAAACCTGTGCGTTGTGTTGTATAATCTAATGGAATTAAATTTTAATTTACGAACGCGCGCGTCCCGCCCCGTACACGTGCATTTGGAAATGACTCGATTATCTCCGGTGGCCAATAACCATAAATATTGCTATACGGTACATTCACCCAATTAGAGGACTAATGGAATCGGGAGAAAATGTTAAACGATACAAACTGAGAGGTAACAGTACACTGTAACAGTAGAATCGATTCTGACCATTAAAAACAACACATTAAATAACCACACGACGCGTTCTCGTGAAATGAATAACTCACGCGGTTAATTACTCTTTGATTGCAAGAAGCATTCTGTGAGGTAAACGCTTACACAAGTTACGAAATATATGGTTAAATTTGTTCAAAGAAAACAGTTTTCGACTTTATTACAATTCACCAATTTTATGTTACGATATGTTCAGTCACTTGCGGTTTAATTTATTTATTAACGAGATATATTTACGAGGTTGTGATTGGATCACATTGCAATACCCAATTTAGTTATACTGGTATACAAAATATTTTATTCAAATTTTTGTACTGGTAAGCTAAGTTTCTTATTCAAAATTCCACTTCATCTACTCAGATTGACATTCACAGGAGTTGGAGAGGAATTGTGCTGCTAGTTACAATCAGTGCTATAGTGGAGGGTTATGTGAGAAAAAATATTTCAAGTATCGATTCTCCCTGCTCACAGCTTTATTACAAGTGTAGACAGTTAAAAAATAACTCCTTTCACGAAAATGTTTTCATATAATACATTCATAGAGTGATACGTATCACGGTCGCTTCAATGTGCGTTACTGAAAATATTAATGCCGTCTTTGTCGACTCGGTATTCGACGGGACGGATCGAAGTCAACTAAACTGAATCATTTTACCGTCCTGTGATAATTCACAGTGAAAACTTAAAAGGAAGCTCGTAAATATTGCATCGACTTATGCCTCTGATCACAGAGTAGTAAGAAAACACAAGATAAAAAAGTAAAAAGTTCATAAAAGACATGAAAAAATAATAGTACGAAACAATCAAAGCCTCACGCTTACACTAATTAGTAATTACCTTTGCACACACACACATGGATTAAAAAACATCCGTTTGCACTGAAAGCCCAGTACGTCACGATGAAAGGAAAATATTAAGGCAACATTTACCGAAGTGACTTCATTGCGCGTTCATTTCACACGAGCGAGACGAACCGCGCTGACGACCGTCGCGAATGCATTTGATTCTGTGTATAATGTAATTTCGCTCGGCGTGTTATGTGCTGAAGGCAGAACGACAGTAGCTCATACAATTGCTCCTTCATCATACAACTGGTAAGAACACCCAGTTCGAACATGTCTATCGCTACGACATAATAGGTCTTTGCAATTCCGCTGTACGTCTCCGAACGAAGTTGAATGTTATTCCAATTTGTACTGTATGTATTGTATGTACGGGCCTTCTGTGATTTCTACATACTTTGACTATCAAAATGTTTCCTTTGATCGTTGATATCTTTTGTATGTACAACCAGTTCAACTTGATTCGTCGGTCATTGCAATTTAGACGTTAATGCTGTGTTATTAAAGTCCAGGATGCGGGTCAGTGGATTGGTCCGGTTGAGACAGGAAGGCGAACATTGATCGTTTGAAAGATATGGGTTAATTGTGTGGGAACGGTTTACGAGTAACTTTAGATACGAACCAAACTATTCGAGACACTGAACTGAAGTCGCGCAGTGCAAACTATTACGTTATTACAAAATAATAATGGCTGTTAGGGGAAGTTTAAATTGAGTGCGGGTAACAGGGTGGAGATGAATATATAAAAGTGGTAGGAAAAAAGAAATGATGCTTAATGCAATTTCTACGTAATATCTTTAATCTGCAATCTTTCTTTTAATTCTTTTATCTGCAACAATTAAAGTTTTAGACAGTACTTTTTACACGAAACCTTTCTTTTAGTTTACCATTTATCCTTCCTCTCCAGATTCTTTAAAGCGACACTATCCGATAGCTTAATAATGCTGGTGTATTTTTTAAAATAATAGAATAAATAATGTGAAAAAAAAGCAGTGATAGCCTAGTGGGGTACTCTCAGTGATAGCCTAGTGGGCGTACTCTCACTCCGGGGGTGCTGGGTTCAAATCCATGGCGCGCACTTCTTTACAAAAAAGTGCGTTTTAAGTTTAAATATCACTTGCTAACGGTGAAGGAAAACACCGTGAGGAAACCTGCACACCTTAGAA
>DWFV01000430.1:0-14448 GCA_018246775.1 Parelbella machaon machaon
TATTACACAAATGGTGCAGTGACTTTTCTATGTTTATCCTTATTTATGTTAAATCAGATAAAGCGTTTCGTTCCATCTACGATTGCAAACTGCCGGATACTGTATGATTACACTAACATAGGTTACAGGGGCGACCGGAAGGAAGACAGAAAGTATTGAACAGACAAAGATTCTGAACCTAATTAGATTTGCAGAATAGAAAAGACAAAACTCATTTCATTTAAACAATAACCGATTTTTGACACTGGCAAGAATGACTTTTGCGTTTAAGGAATTGTTGTAATGAATCAGGTAACATTGCCAAGCTACAAATCACGAATTAAAAAACCCAAGTGAGGAAGAACGTTAATATTTTTGTTGGTTTAAATACAGAAGCAAGCAAAGGTTACAAACAAATCTGCCTCACATTTCCGGCCCGAGTCTTTAACACTAGCCTTAAAAATACTTATACAATAGAAAAATATTGCCAATGAATAAAATATTTGGGTAACGTACACTTAGCAATTAGAAATACATTGGCAAAACAATATTAAACATTCGCTGCCCTAATTCATGGACGTGCTTATAAAAAGGCGACCTTAACCTAAAATTATATTATTACTTTAATGTAAAGTAAAACGTTTTTCACAAGTAGATTTTAGCGTATCTAGAAGTTTTTTTTGATGTGAGTCGATTCTTTGTATCATTTTATCTCCCCCTAAAATAAAAATTACTAAGGAATGTAAATATTTATTGCTTAAATTCTTACAGCCGACATTTGTATGTTTCCCTAATGACAGGGAAATAATGCTCAACTAGCAACATCAAAATTACAGAACGTCAACTGACAACGTTCACCAGTATACCCAGAATATCAGCTAGTGCTGTCGCATTGTACGTATTTTTTCTAAGATGTACAATTAGCATTAGATTATAGTCACATTACATTAAATGCCCAATAAAAAACAGAGCTAGGACCACTGAAAGTCAATACGATCAGTGACTTTACAGTATTCTATTCAATAAATCTAATTATTATTCCACGGACAATTAAGGGCGACATAATCTTCTACCCTTAATGGTTCCATAGTAGACTAAAAACCCTCGTCAAATTTAAATGTTACTAGTACAGTAAATATGGATCATACAAAAAACTTATGGTGTATTATTAAATAATCATCGTTACCATATTGGCGCCCGAGTTTTTTATTCTCTTTTATCCCAAGCTATACACATATATCAATTTTTGAAGATAGAACATTGTCAATTGACGCCCCATTTTAATAGAACAAATTAAACATTTGACATCTCTATCGTTTTCGTTATACATAAACTTTTATAAAGTGTTATCTATCATACATTTTGTTGCATAATGGAACTTTGGTAAGCACTTAATTTGGAATGTTTCACTATTTTGTTTTGATATTTTGTGCAATGTAGTATTTTAAAGCATCAAATATATAAGGTTCAGTAACTTGCATATCAATATAATAGATTCGGTCATAACTGGAAATGTCACTGGATATTTAAAAAAAAAAAATTATGACCACATCTACTGTGAATAGATAAATATGGCAGTTTTTAGAAAATACACACTTCAAATATTACCTAATAGTTTTGAAAGGCGAAATTAATGAGAGACGGAATAACACGGATTTCATAGCCCCTAAAACTGTTTTATATTCTGTAAAAAAAAATTTAATCGTATTAAGTGTCGAATTGATTTTCGCGCCTCCACTGACATATTCAATACATTAATTAACACATATTATTCTATTATTAAAAAACCCATTAAACTCTGAATACAACTGCATTGATGTAGACACAAAAAGATACATAAGTGAAATAAAGCTATATGCAAAATGGAAATATCAAAAAAAAACCATTGTGCATTTTACTATATTAAAAGCGCATATGAAATGTGCGATTTTGATTGGGTTCATTATTTTTGTACATTATATAAACGTACAGGATTTAATGTTACATAAATTTCATAATAGCTGGGTGTAATACGAATGACAGTTTATGGTCGTTCTAAAGTAAAATAAAATTTTATTTAAGATCGACCATATATAGATCAAGACATATAATTTTTACCTACCTTAATTCAGTAGCTATACCGTAGTTTACGTCATAATATTACACTAGCAGTCGCCAATGGAGAAAAGCATGTGTTACTGCATAGACAGGCATTAGTGCATTGTATAAGGGTCCATTCAAACAGATCGGCTCGGAGATCAAAGCAGATTTTGATCGCATTTAATTAGAACTTTAACACATTGCAACGAAATCTATTTTTACATTTCCATTGATTTCTGATAGCACTCGAACATTCTTTTTCAATAAAACAATTAATATGTAAAAATACACTTTATTAAAGTGTTCTACAGTTCAATTTTAAATACGATCAAAACTGATCAATTCTCCGAGTCGGCCAATTTTAAAGGATATTAACCGTTAGCAACCCAGTCACCCCTCACCGCAGTCTTGACTCTCGAACCGCTATGCCCAACACCGCTACGCTAACGTATAAAATGTCTACACGAACATTCCTTACTCTCTAACGTTTATACGTACTAAACTAGTGTTTAGACATTATCGATAACATTGCAACCGTGCACTAAGTGAAATTTACTGGCAAGTGATTTTGGAGCTGTTTTTTATCCATCCATTTTATAACTTGTAAATGTATATATACAATATTGATCGCAACATGCTGATCGTGATATGGATACTGATCGCGACATACTGATTTCGAGAAAAAAAGACGACTCTTTCTCTATTTCTTTTTTACTGTTATTTCAAAAAGCTCCAACAACACTCGGAACTATTCTCTATGGAATGGTGTTGTAATAACTTTGATGGATCATTGAGAGAAGACGGAGGTTTACAAAAACGATCAAACATGGTCAAAACATTTCAAATGTTATAATATATTGTAGTTGTTCTCCATGTAATTATATAAAACTAACAATAGAGCAGAAATAAAAGTTTTATATATTGTACATATTTTTACGCTTAAGAGTTTGCAAGTTATATTATGACGATATTACGAGCCAATGAATGCTACCTCAAGATTGCCGATACAGTTACTATTATTATTTTACAATGATCTGATCGATCAATGTTATTAATAAGTATTGTCGTTCAAATTTAATCGCATCCAAAATATAACGATCATTTAAAATTCAACAGACAGTGTCATTATATAAAAGAAGTATAATTTAAATTACATTTGATCAAAATTGATCGCACAATATAATAGGGAAGAGATAGAACAATCAATAGTCTTAATCGATTATGATCCAAACAGATAGACTGATCGATAGTCTTGACTGATCGTGATCAAATAGAACGATCAATAGTTTTGATCAATCGTGATCGAATACGCACTTTAGTACGCTGCGTATCTGAGCTGACGTACGCTCCAACAATTAATGTCGTTTCATACAAAAATAACAATCTTATAATTATTTATCCATAGCTTACTATATAATGTGATGAGATAGATATATTTAAAGAGATGATCGTCGTTTTGGACTGCGTTGTAAGAATGCCTTTGAACATTAATGGTTTGGAGTTCCACTGAAGCGACATCACAGCTAAACCTATTTCTATAATTAAGCACATTGTTTCCGTGTAAGAAGCTATGATAAACGGACGTGTTAAAGCATGAGCGTGTGAACGTAAGTGATTGACGAGTAGAACTAAAGCTTGCTTGAGATGAAGCAGATTTGATTTGGCGGCAGTGATGTTAGCTCTGAATGATGTTACAAGATGTAGGTAACAAAAATAATATTAAAGCTTTGATATCGTTGCCTTCTTACAACCCAACAGTCCAAAACCAGAAATAGCATATAATCAATATATAGGTATATAAGATATATATACATATAAGTGCAATAAGTGCAGCGACACATGCGCACTAACACACCACGGACAGACAAACACTTAATTGACACGATAGCGCGAGCTGCGACAGACGGATAGTTAATGTTAATTGCATATACATACATACGTACATATGTAAGTGTACATATTACTAAATATACACATACATGTAACACAAACGTATCTAATTCTATTCGTTTCGCAAGCACAACGCGATATAGGAATATCAGTTTATATTATTTTTCTTAATTTTGTACCAAACGGCTGGTTGTATTTGAAATATAGGGATGTAATATTCAAAATAATTATCACTACCACTGAATCTACAATCCCACTGAATTCCTGAAGGGCAGGGGGTCTGTGTATATAATGTTGAGAAAAACTCTCTACTAACATTCGAAAATAAAGCCTGAACAAAAAAGGGGTGCAGTGGCCAGCCAGTTAACAGCAGAATATCTGAATACGTGTGAACAATTTTACAATATGTGCAAAATCTGTTAGGGAAGTATACTAAATTTATTTAATTGTCAAGTTAAACGTGTTTTTTTAATTGTTTTTCTAAATGGCCGTAATAGTAATGCATTATATAAAAAAAAAAACAAAAAACAGGTGTCACATGTTCATGTCACCTGTCAAATATACGTCAAATCAAATACTACCAGTCAGATGTGTACAAATACATAGAGAACAATAGATATATATATATACATTAAATATAAAATTACAGGGTAGTGAGTACACAGAAAGGCAATGAGCTTTGAGAGAGGAAGTGACAAGGGAGGGCTCACATCGTTATTGAATGACACACTCAACTTAAAACTTTAATTCTATCAGCATTAATTTTTTGTAAAACAGTATATATATTTCAAATTAGAAAACGAAATTAATGCGGTGTCGTCATAGTTATAAATGAGCAGTTTTAAGCAGTCAGACAAGCATTTTTCAAAATACCAAATAAAATAATTCGATGAAAAGTTTTATTAAACTATTTATAAAAACGACTATAAAATTGCTTATGTTAAATGTTTAAAGTGCAGTCTAGTCCATAACGATGCGAGAATGTAGAACGGAAGGAAGGATTAAGATTTTGTAAATATGTAATTACAATATTTTATATCATAATCTCTTTTAGTTTCTAAGGCTCCCTGATATGCTTACATGTCGCGTACAAAAATAAACCGCTCCACAAACCGACAACAACAACTTTTTGTATATATACATATATCTTTTGTAACACTTACTTAACGCGGCTGTTGCCATAATGACCAGTCATGACGATTGGGACAGCTCATCCATAAATGTCACTTTTAGTCATAGATATTGATTTTTTTTTAAATATGGATCAAACAGATTTTTATTTTTATTTCGTGCTCAATAGTCGTGACTAGTCAAAATAAACACCCGCTAAATATATTTTCGTGCATCATTGCCTTCGAGTGTCACGAAAACTAATAGTTCAAAATGAGTTCATGTATATGAATAATCACTACCATATTGTCATCTGGCAACACTACAATAGCCACTTCGATTTACAAATTTCAAAGCTGTGTTCTTAGGCTGACCGCAAGGGCCCACTGTGCTGTGATAATCAAAGCTTAACCCATGAATAAGGATCTATCCACATTCCGCACTATAGCTTATAGTTAATTCTTACCGACAAATGTTCGCGAATGTTCTTACACACGATTGAACTGTATGTACACGAGCGCCCTCTGACTCTTTTCATCACAGTATAATTACGCCTCGGATAATCAATGTTTAATAACCATATGTAGCCTAGGGATACAGTTTGTTTTTGCACTGGGGCATTGGAGTAACCATCAGCAACAAAATTACGGCCAACTCTGTAGTAATGGCGGCGATGTTAACAGGATTGCAAACAAGATACGAATATAGACGTTGAGTATATTGCTGTATTATTGTATACTGTTCATGAAATATTTAATTTAAATTGTGATTAATATTAATATAAATAACAGAATTCGAATTATAAACAGGAGGTTGCCATATTTTCTTGTCTTTTAATCAGAATTTTATCAAAAAAATCAAAATTTTCAAAATTTTACATTTGTACAGATATTTGCCGCTACGTAACCCCCAATGAATCTTACGGTATCAAAGAGTAAGACGACGTTGACAGACAGACAGTGACAGAACACTCGCTACCCATCCTTGCCTGATATCGAAGTTAGTGTTAGCGACAGAACGATGATGTGGATCAACCCTTAATCTAAAATATATACTACTGCATATACAACACTAGTGCATCTTAGCAGCAGTCTCAATGACCTACGTATAAAATAGTTATTACACTCACAAGTATCCATATAATCCTTAATCACCCCACTGATTCACATATAAATCAATATACCACCATACTATGGAAGGAAAATCACAGTGTAAAAATCACATTTAAAAAATAACAACGAAAGAATTACAGTTGTTCTTTTTTTCGTTCATAATCTACGCTAATAATTACATGAGATCCGTTACAAAAATATATATAATAAATATTGCAAAAAATACGTAATTAAATATACCATTTACCATTACCATTATTACAGCTAGCAACATTAACAATTTGTTATTCTTTTAAACGGTAAGCAATATTTTTCAAAATTTACGTCACTCGTGGGGCATTGGGGTTGCCAGTGGAAAAAACAACTGTAGTACATAACCACTACGCTACAACTATGTATAATTTTTTATATCAAAAGTAAATGCAAAGCTTCAGTTCGTGTTCCAAACTATTTTGAACCAAGTACAGCTACTACATTTATTTATCTATAATGGCAACCTCAACACTATTTAAATACGAAACGCTTACAACACTAAAAAAATTCTCTCTCAGTGGTTAGGTACAAGCTAAATTATTGCCAAATTATTTTTATCAAAATTCAAAACAATGTCTTCAAATAAATACGCTAGTAACTTATTTTTAAATTATAAATATTGAAAAATCGAACACAACTGAAAACTCTGTATACAGCCAATAATTTTATAATATTACTATTGAAAGCAAAAGACAAATAAATTAAAGATATATATATTTTTAAATAGTATTAAATTTCGTTGAAAAATAATTTGGCCCTTACATCAACAGTGGCATACAGCGCCATAGCTACCCCATAGCTGTGTCATCCATAGAATATTCTATCGCTCCAATTCATTGACAAAAATAATCTTCACTAAGCACTGATGATATGTCCGCGTTTACCCTTGGATTGATTTACTTTCGATATAATATATCTGGACATACAACATCGTATGCTTACTACTCGTATCAACGGCAGCCACTTTTCTTTTGCATCTATGTGACTTTATTTGACGTTGCCAAAATATACGTAATGATCGAATAAATTAGTTTTGAATTTTAAATTTAGTAACTAACACAAAGTTTGGCTATTCGTGTTTTACAGTTAAAAAAAATAGGACAAGTTTTTGGAAAAATAAAAAATTACCTTGAATTTTTGCTTCCGATTCGAACGAGATCAGAAATCTTCGCGAATGATAGAATTCTTTCGAAAGTTATTCTGTGGTCGTAAATAATTATACCAACGACATCTACCGTAAAGTACCAAAAATTTTTTGGTGGTATTTAAAATGTATGTTTTGAATGAGATTCATATAGAAATGTTTGATACTATTAATAGGAAATATCATGGATACCTAAAGTTTTAATTGCCTTCAAATAGGATAATCGTAAAATACTGTTTATAAATGTTTAGATTTTTTATTTATATTTGGATGGATAACCATTTCTAATAGTAAGCATACGACATGTGGCGAGTTTAAAAACCTTACACGGTGGTCGATTACTTTGTCAAGCGTAAGGCAAAAGCCTAATTACAATCCATAGAAAAATAATTAACTCAATTTCTTCCCGGCTGCATGCGGTCGCGGTACACGGTCGATCGTCACAGTGATATTACAAGATGCCACGTTACAAAATGACTACCGTCAACGACGTGACACAGTTTGTCCTGCCCCGGAGAGGTCCCCGGCGGCGCGGGGAGCGAGCGCGGCGGGCCGCGAGCGCGCCGCGGGTCACGAGCGCGCCGCGGAATCGCTCAGATAGAATATCCTGAGGTGAAGGATGGACGAGAATCAGACGCGCCGCGGCGCGCCGGCGCCCGCGCGCGCGCCGCTGCGCACCTCCTGCGCCGCGCCGCGCCGCCCCGCGCCCCGCCCCTCGCCCCGCACCGGCTCGTTCTCCACGAAGCCTGGGTTGAGGATAATGTTGGGCACCAGCTCGATCACGTCCTGCTCGTCTCCGTTCTCTGCGGCGCGTCCCGTGCAGCCGGTTCGCGGCGGCCCGGGCGCGGTCGGTTCCGGGCGGGTTAGTCGGGTTCGGTTAATACGTACCGTCACCGTGTATGTATGTGTTTGTTTGTTAGTGTGCAGCCCCGCGGTCCAAGCGTGCGTTCCAAGCCAGTGCGATAGAAGGGAAAGAAGAAAAAAATTCGAATGAATAAGGATGAATAAAGTACGGCATATAAAAATCGGTACCCGGGAAGATGCGAGACATGCGGACAAATCGAAACGAATCACCGAAGCTCGCTTCCGTACGGAGTTTGGCTCCTAATGTTCGTTTGAAGCGAAGCGACATCGTTACGATTCTAATGAAACGAAAGCTCTCTAAACCCAGTTACAGAAGCGAGTTTCAATTAATATTTTTTTTGAAAAATTCCATAGATGGCGACACTTACACCTCTGTAAACGAACAGCAGCTACCGTCCATAAAAATTACAATTATAAAGAACTATATTTACCTATATAAATACAATTTTTATGAACGCTACCATGCTATCGAACGAATTCATTACCCATTAACGACACCTAAAGATAAAAGTTGCTTAAAATTGTTAACTATTTTGATATTATCATTATGCTTAATAGCAGCTACGCTAAGCATTATCGCTGATAGTGAAGAAAGTAAATCTAAAAACTAAGTATATATCTATAGGAATAAAAATGTTCATTTCTAAAAGTAATGATCAGATGATAAACCTCCTTTCACTACTATTAGGGTCCAGGAATAGGGAGAAGTCGAGCCTAAGGCGGCATTAAAAGTCAAAACTGACCTACTGTTAGGTGTTAGGATATCTTTATCTAGCATTTTTCTGCGGCTGCGCTCACGTACCTACTTCATTACGCTTGCTAAATCGCTACCAGATAAAGGGTTAATGTCGCCTCCCCCTTCTCTCTCCTTTCATGTATTTCTTCTGTTTCTTATCCAAGCATGTGGTTTATAATGCTCGTTAGCTGGACATAAAATGTCTTTTATGTCATTTAAAATTTGTAGTAGTATCGTCTCGTATAATAGATATAATTGTACCGCCATCTCCAAAATTTATATTGCCTTATTCATGTCATTGTTGGTATATAATAAGGTATGATTAGTAACATATGGTAAATTAATACATGAACGCATAATATCCAGACACCTGTGTATTAACAGAGGCACAAACACAAATAGACAATTAGACAGCGAGTTAGTTTTATACATAAAGTACATTTTTTAACAGTTCCATGTTATTCCGTCTCACTGTATCGAGAAGTGCGAGCTAAAAAAAAATCTTTATATGTTAAGAATCGAATCTCTTAGTCTATAGTCAAGTCTATGGTCTAAGAGTCGTGTAACGCCAAATCCTAAATATGTTATCGTAAATTGAAACTTATTCCCCTGGTATAGGGTCCTATTTAGTAGATTCAATATCTATTATTAATTCCTTTAACAAGCGTAGAAGTACTATTTGCAAGTGTCGTAGAAAAAGCTATAGAGCTATGCATCTACGAAAAGTGGTCCGAGAATATAATGTGGTCCTACAGTCATCATAAGAATAGAAATTTAGTTTAATTAATTCATTTATTTAGTTTTATTGAAGATTTTAATTATCAATATAGGAAATCGGAGTGGCACTATTCAGGAGTGCAGCAATATTAACAGAATTTTGAAGTGCTTATGTTTATTATACAAAGTTTGAACCGATACGATAGTTACTATATTTATAAACGAATTTTTAGAAAAAGTATTAGAAGCTAATTTTATTTAGTACAGTTGTGTAGAGCAATGATGTCGCCAGTGTTTTGGACGCCATGCTTGACACTATACTCTATTTTAATATTTTTTTAATTTCTATACATCTGGTAATTTGTATATGTAATACAGTAATGTATGTAGATTATAAGATTGTAAGTTAAAATATGTAAGTAACATTTTAAAATGATATCATTTTTGGCTGAAATTACGTGGATAAATAATCATAAATCTTGTCGTTAGATTTGAAATACATCCATGGTTGGGTAATATGGAATTGGAGAATTTAAACATTTGTTTTAAAGGTACTTCAACCTTAGCGTGTTTTTTGTGTTATTACTATTAATAATTATTAAAAGGTAACAGTAATATTAAAAGATAAAAACCTCGTTCACACTGAAATAAAACATTTCATACATAATCTTATCATTTATCAAACAAAATAATATTTTGGCAAGACATTCCCGTATACTATCAACAGATAAAAACTACACTTGTCTTAGCTTTAAGCTGTAAATTGTTATATCAACAATTAACAATATATAATAAAGGAATTATATTTCTATTTAATTAATAATATCTATTTTCATAGAATCATTATTTTTAAATTTAAAGCATCAATTAAAAGTGATAAAATATTTAGGAAATACTAATCATTATTAAACACCTATTTTCAATACTTCATTATTAAATAATTATTTATTAATGTATTTAATAAATACGCGAACTTGATTATCAATTAATATTTTGTTTTAATTCTCCAGTGAAAAATAACACATTTTCATAACATCAGATGTTAAATAATGATGATCCTTCAATGAATTCTTTAAATATAAATTAGTTGTTGATAGGGTTTTATTTATAAATTTGGAATACTAATTAAAATGAAGATAAAAATGGCCAAATAAAACCATAATTAAAAAGCACATGGTACAAAACTTATCATGATTGACTTTCAATATTATTAAATGATATTCACTTTTTGATTTAACATCAAAGTATAATGATAATTCTCTTGATTGATGTCAGATATGTCTGATTATTATGCATTTTCCACTGAAGGTGTTATAATTAATTAATATCAATAACCGCGAACAGCCCAAGCTATATTATGCTCAAGATTATATCATACAATAGTTCAGAAGGCTAAGCCTTGTGCTAATGGAATATATTCCTTAAACCTACAACAATAGGGGTTATATCTGTGTGTATATTGGAATTGTACTATATAGATTGCTTCGAATTCAAGTCCCCTAAATCTTAATTGACGTATTATATTGTTTTGGTCCATAATCTATATTAATAAATGTCTTTTTAGATCCACGAACGCTGTTTTTAAAAATTTCTAATGATACATTTTATTCCATTTATATGTAAGTATTAATACAAAAAAATCTCCCCTCCCATTCAAGTAATTTTAAATATATTGAGCTGTTTTGTTTTCCAGTATGGACTTCTAATTGATACATGCATATGTTATATACTAATAATATCACTTGACCAATAAAATAATAACTGACTTCTCACCCCTTAGAGAACATTATGAAGAACTGTGCAGTATTTTCGCGATGTTCAACTTCCCCGTTACAGCAAGTGATATTAAATTTTTGAATCCAGAACCCGAGCATTGTAAGACTGAACTCTTAAGTCACTAGACTGTTGAGACTACTGTTGCTACCAAAAAAGCTTCAACGAAGATAAAGTATATAAAGAGATGACAAAATGTATCATTAAACATTTTTATCGACTGTGCCTTTTCTGCCTGGCAATAAACTCCCTACGCCTAACAGCGAAGATATAAAATATAAAGCGATTCAAGCAATTGCTTTTTGGTATATTATATAGTTAAACACATATATAGTATATGTTTATATCAACGCGTAGCACCTTCGATAGCTTCATAAAGAGTTAATACAGTAGTCAATTTTTCACTTTTTATAAAAAATCTACCTCTACATACATAAATGGAAGATCTTATTTTGCCACTAGCAACTCAAGCCTACATCAATTTTTCTATCATATTTGTAGATTATATTCATTCATATTATTCATATTAGTAGCTAGATTTTTTAAAAACTAATTTGCTATCTCAATATAATCGTGCGTTAATATTGTTACTAGTAAAATTGAAATTCCTTAATAATTAGGTATTTTTCTTACATTGCTACAAGTATCAGATTCTTCTTAATTATTTTCTTTGTATTTTTCTGTATTGTACTTTTTATTATTATGCAATTATATTGTCAGCCTATTCATCACCAACCGTGTGTAACTTTCATACTGCCTACTGATATTTAAATGTATGTGTCTTTATATCAGTTTGTTACGGCAATATTATTCAGTTACAATTTTAACCTGGTAACTCTGAGTGCGATTATTAAAGCACAGGTTTTTGGTTGCGTTCTCATCAATAGCTCTAAAATACTCAATATAATAATTACCAATATATAACAATACATGATTATTTTTAACACTCTTTTTTTGCCGCCATTTAATTTCCGCCCTAAACTCAGTTCCATGACACCTGTCAAACAGTTTGACAACTGTGTGACACATCGATTACGAGTACACTCGAACACTTGCGATTAATCGATTACTAAAACACTAAAGAGATGAAAAGCTACTGGGAGACGATAAATAGCACTCGAGATGTTCGAGTGTCCTCGACGTGGTGACGATGACTTGAGACTAGCTGTTGCTTCAGCGATATCCCGTGCCATACTGTCGTTGGTTGAAATGCTTCTCTTTGTGCTGTGTGCGGTCGGTCATTCGCTTCGTTTGGACTTTGCTTGTCAGTATAATTAGATACTGACGTTTACCACCCTACTCTTTAGACTGAACTGTAGCAGGATGTGAGGTGTATGAGGTAAGTGAGGAGCTAGAGTCGCGAGTGCGACGACAGTCCGACGGCGGCACGGGACTAGCCGAACTTAATGGAAGAGGAAGTAGAGGCGGGGCAGCGGTGTTAGCTAGGGGGCGGGCTCACCGGGGCGGCGCCACTCGCGGCACAGCACGGCGCACGTGCCGGCCGCCAGCACGGCCAGCGTGCCCATCACCACGCACACGGCCGCCAGCCACGTACGCGTGTCGAACGTTTCCGCGCCCTCCAGGAAGTGCTTGTATAACTCTGCAATTCAGTAGCAATCGATTGTAACATCTTCTTTCAGTATTTCTAGCTTTTGTAATACAGGCAACAAAAGGATGTACATAGTAGACATGAAATTAATAATATATAAACTATATAATATAATATACTTATAATTTTTTTTCATCCAAACACAGAAAAACTACTTGTTCTCATCAAAATTTATTCTGGGTGAGCATCGAGAAGACGATCTCTTGCTCAGCGGTCAGGTATACTAACCACCGACAATTTTAAATTATGACTGCGCATCAATTTGTAATACTACATAGTACTGGAGTCTAGCTTAAATGCCAAAGGGTAATCAGTAGTGAACTTAAATAAACACCTCGTGTATGGATGCCCCTTTCACCTAAAAAGGCACTGGTACTGTGACAAAAACTAGTAATAAATTTGTTCAGAGGTATTACCATCTCCATCTATGTGCACAATCTCAATTCAACTTGATCCAAGCAAAACCAATTTTCCTTACCAGTATTAATTACACTACAGTCAGTATTAATCCTATGCTGGATATAAAGCTCCCCCAAAGAGTGCCACAGGACGGTCTCTCACTTTTCCAACTAGGTAATCAATATTTTTGTCACCTGCTTCCTGGTCGGTGAAGAGGGTGGTGGCGAGCACCTCGACGGGCGGGCCGGGTCCAAGCACGTTGGTCGCCCAAACTCGGAACCAGTACGACGCGTTCGGCTCTAAGTGGTAGACGTCTATCTGCCGCTGGAATTGAAGATTGGTTACTATTTTAGTGATTTATACCTCTTCAGGAGAAACGAACTATATATATTAAAAAGTCGAAGATCAACCCCAGATATGGGTGTGACTTGGGTGGAGTCGAATTCTAGACTAATTAGTAAGAACTTTGGCATTTGATCGACCTTTTCTAGTTTTCGGGTAACTTAGTGATTCGATCATTAACACACAGATGATGAAATGTTCGATAACATGGGAAAGGACGACGGAGAAGTCAATATCTTCCACATCTCTCATGATCAACAACTCACCGAATTCGGGCTGATGTGATTAGGGCTGATCGGCCGCCACGGTTCTAAGGAGCCGTTGACGGGCGCAGCGGAGCGATATTGCGCGGTGAAGTCTATGATGGGGTGCCCACCATCACCTCCCACGTTCCATAGGATCAGCGCCAAGATCGTTGACGCGTGCACCGTTACGTTCACCAGCGGAGGCGGTTCCGCTGTAGACAAACAGACAGATTCTGATCACAATAAACTCAATAAAGCTAGATTTATACAGTGCAAGTCAATTTGTTGTCGAAAAATGATAGCTTTATTATCAGCAACATCGTCAGCCTGTTAGTCCTGGACAAACGTAGAGTCGAACGTCCTCCAGCTAGGTAGAGAGAATATACGCAAAGTGGCTGGCAGCGGTTGGAGGCAGA
>DWFV01000431.1:0-14427 GCA_018246775.1 Parelbella machaon machaon
ACTCTTTACAATTTACGAGTATACGTATGTATATAATGGAAATATAAAACGAGCGTATGGTTCACTTGATTGTATGTATGATTTTGTGATAAATAAATAAACAATTGGAACAATGTCTCTCTCATTATCACCACCACCACTATCACTCACCACCATTTAAATACAGTTCCACTGTTGAACACGGATCTCTTCTCAGAATGAGAAAGATTAAAGCTCTGAATTTGAACATACAGCATTACAATATAGTGTTACATACTGCAAGACAGTTCACCAGAGCAGAGGCAGGGCGCTAACTGTATTGTCATCTATCAATCTGCCTAGCAGACGCGAATCTTACGCTCGTCAAAGTTGGCGAAGTTTGCGCAAACATTACACCAAATTACCTCTGTAACCTCACTACTGACACACGGACGTACAATTTGAATGACAGATATTATATTTCTTTACATGACACACCAACATTTAAAAAAAATTACATTTTTTGCAATGCGTCTGTCTGACAAGACAGTGACCACTTAACATCGTATTTTTGATGTAGCAATATTCCATGGGACGTAAATGTGACTGGCGAAACGTGGAGTGTACAACACTCCCCTGCCTACCCCTTCGGGGATTACAATCATGATGTTATGGTTTTAAAATTTTACACATCTGTTTTATAATAAGCATTTCTTTGAAGATATATAATATTTATACTGATTAGGTTAGCCTTAAATGTGATCGTTTTCGTCATGTTTACGTTTAATCTACATTTCGGCCAGTGAAACTCATTACAAATCTTCCTAGATTAGTTCTTGCACGAAAAAAAGATAGGTAAACTAATCTAGAATTTCTGTTAGTATTCATTTGATTTTTAGTTTCGTAAAGATTGCGTATGCAAACTATGTTGCATTTCTGTTAACATTAAACCTGTTTAAACAAAATATATCCCAACAACTAAATATAACGGTGAAGGAAAACATCATGAGGGAACCTTACAACTTAGAGTTAAAAAAGAGTATGAAAATTTTCATGTCACACCCGTCGCAAATTTTGTCTGTTGTATGACGTCACGACTGGTTACCAAATGTGAAATATATTTATCGTTATCCACATAACGTGCTTCTTATAAATTACGAATTTATGAGTATAAAAATAAATAACTAATTGATATACCTAGTTTTAAAATAACAGATGAATCGTCGCTAGACCGTACTGAATCCGAGTTTGTTCAACTTCTATTCTATGTCCCTAGTGAGTTCTTTGTTATTCCATTATATGACTATTTACATTAGGTGGTGGATTCTTAATTAAGGAATGACTCTCGGGAACATCACGTAGGTACAGCTTTGTCTTTTTACCTGCTAGTATTTACAAGTAATTTAATAGATATTCCATTGAATGCGGGTAAATTGCGGTGTATTTGCTCTTTCAAGGACAATTGTTATAGAATTATTAGAGTGTAAAGTAAAAAATATTATTTTGTTCTATTTTAATTTATATTTTGATTGCCTCCATGGTTGAGTGGTTGCAAACTCGACTGTAGATCAAGAAGCCCTGTATTCAAACCCTGGGTCGGGCAAAGTATTTTTGGGTTTTTCTAAATTGAAATTCCCATCAGTAGCACGAGGCTCGAATTTGTGCTCGGTATATGACAACAGGCTCACCCCTATTCCAGAGCGGGACGTAAAATATAACATATGTTATGTAATAACAGTGATATAACAGCTTACTACGAGTACGCTGAAGAGACGATCTGTGTGTATTTGACAAGGGAGCTTCGTGATTAACATAAGTCTAAGGGTTGTTTGCATAATCGCGGTCGAATTTGAAAGTTATAATGCTCTGAATACTTGTAATGTGGCATCCTATAGCGGCTGATGTGAGAAGTGCGGTATTGAAATTGACTTTGTGTGACTTTTCACTCCGAACTCGAAAGGAAACTTGCTGAAGTGACGACCATATTTGTGAAAGGGATATATTCATATCCAATTTCTTAGAGCGATTCTGTGTCGGGGGTTTTAGAATATGTTAATTGTGTCGGAATAGGTGTACGTATGCTCCTATATGTGGGACAAAACGAAAGTTGTCGGTAGGCACTTTTCATTAAAATATAATGTTCTGAATAATTTTATAGTCAGATAGTTGTGGTTGACTAGATTATTGATTTAGTGGTCATTGAATCTGACTGCTGAGCCAGGGGGTTGCGTATTTGGTGTTCAGCGGACACGAATATTTGTTTTTTATCTGGTGGTAAGTAGTGTTAGCAGTCTGGTTACCATTGTAAATATGTGATTCCCATAGGTCCTAATTTGGGATTAGATAACTGTGGACCTGGGGAAGCCCAAGATATTTAACATTTATTATTTTTTTACCAATTAAACGTACACAATTAACTTATACATATTATGCCTTATACTATAATTATACCGTTACGCCAGGTTACTTACGGAGCAGGCAAAGATACAGTTTTATTAAGCCATAACAAACATTTCAAAGTCAGAAAGCCAGACATACATATATGTATATAAAAGTGAAATAAACATTGTATAGTAGATATGTAGGTACATATGTGTGACCACTGCCACAGAACAACTTTCTAAATAAAAACAAGAAAGAATACCGATTGTTGCTGGCTTCTCATATTACATATGAGCTCTCATCTGTCCATTTCCATTCATCAATTTACAAGATGAAAGAGAGGAATTTGACGAGATATTGTATGACCAAAACAAAGTGCTACGAAAAAGTTTTCTTTTGTACTTGCTAATATTATTTTATATTGTCACGTTAGGTCCCTTAAGTACATTTTAGGCAGATAACACCGAATACTAAACACATTACATCACTTTCTTTACATACGTAAGAGCTGTCAGATACTTTTGACTCCCCCATCAGCTACTATCTGACCTATACGGTCAAGATGGACGAGCTTTGATCTTCCTAGGCAGCTACATTCATTAACATCAGCAATTTAATATATTGTCATTTAAATAAATTTATAGTTTAGTATCGAAACGCCTGTGCGTTTCCGATAAGACTTGGTTGAGCTAAAAAAAAACACTATAGAGCGACCATATTAAATGCGTCGTCCACTTTAAATTCATTTGCTATACCGTACAATGTTCCTTTAAATAACAAAATGACAAAAAACGTGTATTAAAGCAGTCTATTGGATAACATAATTCACAAATAGTAGGTATACAGGATACGGCACGATACAAAAAGGATGCTTAGTAGTAAAATTCTTATTTTAACTAGACACGCTTTTACGAGCGAAACTCAGCGATACTGCACTTGGTTTACTTTGTACCACCCATCAAAAGCTTATAAAACCAGTCAAACTGACAAAGTTGCATCCGAAACTTGCATCCGTTGGAAAGCTGATTATTTCGCAAACTTAAACATTGGATTGTAATCTGTGGAACTATCGAAATCATTTATGTGTGTTAGGACACACTTTATAGAGACTTATTCAATAGTTAACAAGTCTTTCCCTATTACTACGGAAGAGTGATTGAATAAGATTTAATTAGGAGTCATTTTAAATTCTTTCTGCTCGCCTTTAGTAACTGCAAACACTGGCACATATATAGGTTCAGGATATTTTGTATGGATAGTAATTAATAAATCATTCAAAATGTTTTTATATGTTTGCGCAAACCAGAAACTCTTGAGATCGAATAGATTCGTGATGGATCGTTATTTTAGTAGCAAATATAAGCTACGTTATTTATAATAGGAAGTAAAGATTATCCCTTGAGATTGAAACAAAAAGGACTGACAAGTAATGCTGTACCAATATTGTAGACAATGTCGTTCGTCTTGTGACGTGTTTGTTGGCTGCATCACGTGTAGCCCTCTTCGTGAGTTTAGATCACGTACAATGTAAAGATCCGCATATATTGGCGCACGATACACAAACGATATTTTGTTGCGACATATTAGAAAAAAATAATTGGTTTCACCACATAAAGTTTTAATAGCTTGTGTACTAGATGATACTTCTTTAAAAGCGAGTTTACCTATTTGTACAAACCAATTGCTATAAATGTTTCTATATCTTTTCGGTTATGTTTGAAAGTAGTTTTTGCAGGTTAATCTTAGAAAAGAATTCCTGTACTCGAGTACAATGTAATTTTTTTCAGTACAGTGAGCATTTTAAATGCTTACTTATTTACTTTATGCATAGTTTATTGTCTACATTACATTTTTTCAGTTTTCGATTTGTGAATTTTACTTTTCCTTTTACTTTAAAATCGCCTAATAGAATGCGCAATAATTGAAATTGCGAAAATGCGGTAATTTCCGAAACATTCTCAAAAATAATTACGAAAACATTTACCATTATTTGGTATAATCACAAATGATTTAGATATACTTTTAGACACCGCATACCCAACAATTAATAGTGCTTGATTTTATATTATAATCAAGAAATTGTTAAGCGAACCAGAGTTAAAGAAACCGACAGATAACTAAGCGTGAATAATTAACTATGAGTACGTTTAAAATCTGAATATTAGAGGCGAAATCGACCTATATAAAGGCGAAATTCGTCTATAATTTCACAAATTACAAGCAAGGATGTTAATATTCATTAAAAATTCGAATCATAACCGATCCTGTGTTGAATAATTAATATAACACCGATGTTCTTCACGTGCTATATAATTTTGAGCGTGTGAATAGCTACCTCTACGCAGTTCATGATTATTAAAAAGGTTTTCGTGCCTTAATTTAATCTACTGAATTCTCGTTTACATCTTTTGCTAACTGGCTTACGTTTAAGATTAAATTTAAATATCTGCTTTTTGTATCACACGATCTCCAGCTGTAACTGACTTATTTTAATAATGAACATAGAGAAATAAATTATAGAAGTAAGTTGTTAACATTCCATAGTTTGTAAATGATTCGTTGCGTACAGTAACGTTAGGTAGAATGCCTCCTGGATAAATGACCATTGATGGTAAATTTTCTATTCAGTTCGTTTCAAATGAGAAAATACTATAGTATTTTTATGTTGTCGCGATTGCTTCGCTTTCAATGGAGTTTGGATACTAACAAATCAGCATTTTAAGCAACTAAATTACATTTGTAAAGATATCTACGTCATGTCCACGTCTACGTCACATATTCTTAAATATTTGCTTTTTGTCATCATTGTCATCATCAGCCCGTCATTGTTACCTGCTGGACATAGGCCTCTCCAATAGCACGCCACTGACCTCGATATTCATTTGCCTTTAACATGTCCAAAATTTAAATTGATGAAGAAAACACAACATTATTCAATGGTATCTGTTAGACACGATCCGCAGCTATATAGAGACCGTTGAGAAAGTTTAGCAGTTAACGAATTAATTTATTTTATACATTGAGACGATGGGTCGTATGTTTTCTTAACGACATCCTCTTTTTTGGACAGGCAATAAGAAAGAAAATTATATATCTACTGCAAATTGCCATTAATTTAGTGCCATCTTGTTTTCTCACAAAACATCTATTCTTTTCATATTTTGTTCATGAAATTTTCCTCACATTATTATATACGGATTTACCACCAGCGAAACAGCTTATGTAAATGTGACGAGATGGCGGCCGCTGAAAAATATTAATATATTTGCTTAAACACGAGAAAAAATTGTACAACATTAGCCATCGGGCTTGAGCGATCCGACAAACAGGGGGAGCCGTAAACTGCCGTCGACAATGTTCGCGAACACGGCCGTTTGTGATTCATCAGTTTTATTATAAAACTGCCTGTGTCCGCGACTTCGTACGCGTAGTTTTCGTAAGTTTTGAAAAACTAAATTGACGTAACTTCTCTATTTATTAACCGATTTAAATGAAAAAAAAAAACACTAAATGTTAAGTGAAGCCCATCATAATATCAAGGGTCAAGTTTATTTGCCAGATGAGTATGTATTCGTTCCGCTGGACATATTGGAGTCCTCCTGTTAGCGCCGAGTAAAGTACTGAGTTCTATCGACCATTTAATATTTCCGTCAGGACATAAAAACGAGTCTAAGAATCATGAAAACCAGAGATTAGATAATGCCGGTTATAGGTTGCAATAACTACTTTATTTAATAACAGGTAGACCTGAAGATAATAATTATTTTTATATATTAACTGTCGGGTTTTAACAATTCATATTTCACCTGAGTCCTGCTGGTAGGATCGTCCTGCGCTCGTCAATTAATCAGACTGACAACTCAATATACCTATTTCATTACATGGATCGTATTTAAGAAATATTTAAAAAATATATATATCGACGATACTTCATACCATAATTTCGATAATAAAGCTCATTCAAACACACCCTCATCAGGTGAAACTCTTTAAAAAACGAAAGAGTGTGCCCGAAATTCCCGCTCGATTTTAATTTACGAGAGCGAAGGATGATAATACTTTCTGAGCTATGTTCCTTCTGCCTTGAAGATATATGGTGTTTTGTTCGGCGCGATTACAGAGTAGCGAGATTATTCAGTTTAAGGCCTCTGATTACACGCACGTCTTATTGCACGCACATCTTATTACACGCACGTATTATTGAACGCGCGTCTTATTGTACGCACGTCTTATTGTACTCACGTTCATTTCAAATATTGTCTTGGGGATATACGTTTTTATACTTTTATAAACATTAATCGTATTTTTAATTATTTTTATTATATTACGGGGTAAGTAGAGAGTATCGAGTGCTTAATATCTTTATCATATTTGCTTCAAACTGACTTCTTCTACATTCAGCCCTCTCTTTATTTGATAACGAGTTAGGATTAGGCTCTCATTATGTCCATTTGCTAGGCTAAATATCTAGATAAAAAAGAGGAGGAGTGAGACTTACACCCAAAGACATAGAAAGAAGTGGTGAAGACACGGAACTTAGAAGTGAGATACTAAAATCTAAGTTTAGGCTAACGCTACGTAAAATCATGCGTATATTTATAAATCATTGTTAATCTTAAATGATTTATTAAACTTAAAAGTAATGGATAAATAATAAATAATAATATTCCTTTTCGTTGAAGCGAAGCTAATTGCACTGGATAATGTTAAATCCATTCAAGTAGATTCAAAACGATAATCCAATTGAACGGACTCAATTAATTGTATTCGTGAAATGTCGTTAATTGATTCAGAATTGCCTTTACCTGATTATAGCAAATTTCATCAACAAAATTCCTACTGGATCTCAAGCATCATATAGCATTGTCTAGTGCATTGCAAAGTAAAATTCGCACTTAACGGTTTTCACTACTAGTAAAATGAATTAAATCACATCTCAATGAGTTACGCAGCAAGTAAAGTGTAGTAAGGAATTTAAAAATCTCCTGTAAAATTAATTAAAATTTGCTGCAACATTGTCTATTTTTAGACGTCTGGAAACAGCACGTACCTTTTAGAAAATGCAAAAAGTGTAACATTCTGGTCTTAAGGATGTAATTGGAATTACATCGCCGTACCAATTTGAGTTGGGTATTTATTGTGTACAATCTTCTGTGTATATTTTTCATTATCATTATCGTCAACCCGGTTCCTTTTGCATGACTTTTTCGTTATTTAAATTTTTCCAATTTTTCTATAACTGGAAAATTTGTTTATGTATTATATAATGTATTAAATGTAATTAGTATTATTTATGTCTAAATAGAAATAAACACGAACGATAAAACACTTACATAATACTAATATAAAAATATTATATATGTATGTACATATTGCATAAGTATGTTTTCATTGGAAGTATTTGAATTTAAAATAGAGGCCATAACACGACAAAGATCGAGTAATTAATGTGAAAAATAACATTGGTACATACAGGTGGTCATTTAGTTATGTGAAACATAATATTCGTATATGCAGG
The DNA here is from genome assembly GCA_018246775.1 of Parelbella machaon machaon. Lineage (NCBI taxonomy): Eukaryota > Metazoa > Arthropoda > Insecta > Lepidoptera > Hesperiidae > Parelbella > Parelbella machaon. The sequence goes on from DWFV01000431.1 coordinate 7,859, forward strand.
GTGTTTATTTCATGTGTCACCACACGACACTACACAAAACGCTGCGCCGCCAGCTATCGTCGGGCACTAATATACGAGTATGTCCATAGCTTTTACGATCGTGTCGCGTTTTGTGACACACGGACACCTCGGTTTGCCTACATTTTGTATTTCGATTTTTTTTAATTTTATCCTCCGCCTGTGGGTTATACGTAGATTTCTTGAATTAGGAGTTCATTGCTGAAGTTGATTGGAATTTATTAATTTATAGCTTAAGCTTTATGAACAAGTGTTTATATAGTACATATACCTAGTTTTGGGTGCGTTAAGTTTTCATCTAATTTCGGTAAGGAAAATATGCATTTGAATTCTAGCACGCTGTCCTGGGAAGATTAATTTACTATAGTTTTTTTGTTATTGTTTTAAACACACTTTATAAGGTTGTGGACTATACAAGATCACATTAATGATAAGGACTTATAAGCTCAAATTATTGAGGACTGTATAAGGTCACAGTAGTAATTGTTTGAAATAGACTTTATAAGGTTCCTAATTCAATCCTCAGATTATGCGAAACATCACCACTCTTCAGTTGTTCATTGCTTTTACATACATTATTTTTACGTTTTTACGTTCATTGCTTATACGTAAGCGCAGTGTGTTCTACAGTACGTGTCCTCATATTAAGACATTCCTGTGTTATGTGGGAATTTTTCCACCATCCTCCGCTCCTGTCTCGCGTACGGTCTGTTACATACGTGCTTTAATACGTCTTGTCATAATACGACCGAAGGGTATGTTATGTGAACAACACGGTTTATTTAAATGAATTTTAATTTAAAAATTAATGTTAGTTTTGTTTTAATTCGCGGACAGTTCAGAGATGTGGTTTAAATTTAATTACTATAATTTTTTAATATGATAAAATTACAGACATATTATTCGAATTTGCTATTGTTTCCTTTGAATACGGTAACAGCCAAGTGAAATCAGTTCACTTTATTGTGACATTTTCCTAAATAGAATAGTAGTAGGTATAGTTATTTACATAAGATTAAGGCACGTTTCTTGTAATCCAAGAACATTTTCAGTTCTGTTCGTATATATAACCACAGTATATCACAACAGACCGTATATTGTTATACCAGTGGAAAATTAAACTTAAACAACAGAACCACGTAAGGTTAGCAAGGATAGAGATATTTCGCATTTGACGCCCTTTGCCTACACCGTAAGGAGCGTGGCATGATGATTTGATGATAACAAAAGTCTAGAGTTGTACTTTACTATTTCTTGTCCTGTAATCGACAATACAATGGTCAAGTTTCCTATTAAGACCCGGATGAGAGCGCGCCCAATACGGCGTAGGAAACTCGATTCGGAATGTATCGAGTTAAACGAATGAGAAAAGTATTAGGAATTACACTGGTTCTAACAAATCCGTGTTCTCAGCGAGCACATTCGCTGTACGTTACGGTACAACTGTTGTCCAAGTACGGTACGGCTATTGTACTCCAGCCTTTGATGTTGGAAGGCTTTCCGTAAATGCGTTTGATGTAATTTGTACAGGACGCTTCGAAATGAGCTTCTGAATGGATCTTTTCAAAGGGCGCTCGGAAGTTGAATTCTGAATTAGGGACAGTTTTGCCTACAAATTTATATAAATCTCAGCGAATTCTTAATGTGCTCTAAACTGTTTTGCTTCGACTTACATATTGTTAAAGTTGTACTGTGTAGATGACCGATTAAGAATATTATTGAAACACAAGAACTGGTTCGCTGGTCGAGCGCTTGCAAGTGCGACTGTAACTACTGCTGGTCCTGGATTGGGTTCTCAGACCGGGTACTATGGCATTTTTTAATTGATTTTCTAGTAGTGTTTCGGAGGTTGAATTTGCTCACCTTCTATTCCATGTTGGAACGTAAACGTAACTAGTGAAACGTGGGAGTATACTACAGGCTCCTGCCCACCCCTTTGAAGATTAAAGGCGTGATGTCATGTTACAAAAACATTATTGATTACAACAATCAAACAACTAGAAAGCTTAATATGTTTTATATTCTTAATCAAAATAACTTTATATTATTGACCAGTTATTCCAGGTTAACTTTTATATTAAATGTAATGAATGTGTTATGTCTTATTTATGATGTATTATTTTTAGATTAGTATAGTAATATACTCAAGTAATGAAGTGATTTGCTGGTATATTGATGCATACATTAATATTAATCATATACATATGTACTTCCATAGGATAGTAACACATTCTTTACCGTAACAGCATTATAAAAATATCGAACAATGTATGTATTTAAATGAGTTATTAATAGCCAGTGTTTTATATATATTTTATTAAAATAATTATTTGTGGCTTAGTTTATTTTTTATTGGCCATGCAAATGGCATATAAAAGTGGCTTAAAATGACGTCGCGGGTGTAGTGCTGGTAACATTCGATAGTGCTGTGCTCGTGGTCGTGGACGGCGTGGTGAATTGGAACATCACTAGCTCATATGTCACAATTGTTCCAGCGACCTGAAATTATTTAAATAATAATTATACCTACTAGCAGAATAATAAAAAGTCAGTTAATTGAAACATGTTATTTACTGCCTCTTACTGCCATTGCCTACAACTTTCTCCCACTGCCTGCACCTTACTGCTACTGCCTGAAAATTACTGCTGTTCTATAACTAAGGCAGATTAACCTGAAAAGTTACCTTGTACATTTGTGCTTTCTGCAAAGCAGGTACTAACACAGTCATCTCTGGCATAGATTTGTGGAAAAAATATGAAATTCCACGCTGAGTACTTTTTACTTACCGTCAAAAGCAAGCTTCTAGTTACGCTGAAAAACTGCAAGCCGCTCAAAGCTAACTTCTCGCCGTTGACTTGATCGAGAAATCTTTGTACCTGTAAATATTGATTCATCTATAATTTAAAACGTAGGAATCACGTTGAGCAATAACTGTAATGACTGATTGAATCAATCTCTGTCTATATAGAGTCGGGCAGCTTACTTTAAATCCATTTTCCACTATTCAAATTTAAAATCTTTACTTCTTAATACATACTATTAATTACCAAATTGTTATAATAGATTCAAGATATATAAATTGCAAAATATATTTAAGAAATCATTATAAAGTAGTAAGAATCATTATACGATAGTTCAAGCCATATTTGTAGATGAATATAAACGAATAAGCAGCTAAATTTACTAGAGATTTCTTACTTTCATAAAAAAAAAAAGAAAAAACTATATACCTCAATACAATACACGGGCGATGGTACGTCATACAGCACTGGTGCTGGAACAGTAGAAGCTGAGTTGACTTGAGACGCTATGAGAGACACTGCCACCGACCTGGTGATGAGGTAAACCAAGGAGAAGAGGAAATATGTCGCTGCTTCGTAACCGCCGAGGAGATTAACGTTTGTACTGAAATATACGACAAAAATATTATTAGTAAATTCGAATTGTTAAAGGAATTCTGTCGTATTTCAAACGACATGATCTTGATGAGTATGATCTTATAATTTATAGTATGTTGCTAATAGTCATTTAACGTACATATTTATTGCGCGGATATAAAATCAATGCTCAAATTATGCACCGAGAATAAATAACGAGGGTCTAGATACAATTTAAATTCATTACAGCAAAATTTTTCTCTCTCGAATTTGTTATTTTTTAATTATCACTCTAGCGATTTAAAGCAACTTCGTTCTTGTGTTTCTTCTTTCTCCATTTTTCAACAAGCGTTCACGGTAATGAAAATTCTAATTGGCAATGGAGATTTGTTGTAAGAAATTTTCTTTTGTTATATTTTTACATATATTGTAATTGGGATAAAGTGAGAGTTATGACAACCAGCTTATCGTCTATCTTATGCGGATTACCGCGTTACACCCTCCTCGGATAGCGCTAGTATAAAAATTTTGGTAACTCATTTTGTTGAGTGTATGGTGTTTGTATAATAATTTGTACTCCATTCTGATCACGACATTCCTGGAAGGTTATCCTGAAATGTTTTGTGGTGTACTCGGATATTTTTTTTTATAAATCTAACCTTTTTGATCTACTGCTACACTCCCCAGTGCCTTTAATGCCATCTCTGTAACAATGCAGACCAATGTTATTTATGGGGTAATATATACGATTTTTATAATATAAGACGAATAATGATTACTGTCGTTGATACTAGAGACCAGCTGGTCACGAGAGATTCGTCTGTTGTTCAGCAGTTTGCACCATGGCAGGTGAGGTACCTTGGACTTCAGTGATGAAAAAAAAATTTCCCTCCACTTAACTCTGGAGATTAACTGATTATGGTATAGTATAGCCACTTAGACCTGAGTCAATATAGACAACGGCCAGATCGGAAGCAACCTAGGCATTGCGATTATCTGTTTTGTGCCATCCCCAACCCACACTTGCAACGTGTACATTTTAGGAAAAAATACTTTACTCGGGGAAGCGTATATCCAGAAATAAATTGAGACAGTATAGGATGATGACGATGACAATATAACCACTTTAGTTCTCTAAAATAGTGCTATATTCATACCTAAATATAAATAAAACATACATTTAAAGGATTAAGAGGACTAAAATTAGTAATTAACAAATATATACTTATGAAGTAAAAAATAATAATTCTAAGATGTGTGAAGTCTGCCAACCCTCACTTGGCCAGCGCGGCAGACTATGTCCTTTACCCTCTCATTATGAGAAAAGACCCATATTCCAACAGTGGAATGATATGTGGGTCGATTATTTTTTTATAAAGTAAGTGTATGTATCAATAAAACTGTCCATTTGGGACCGCTGTCTTCAGTCTTGCTCTTATCATCACATGAAAGTGCCACACCCTCCAAAATGAAAGGATCACCAATAACCAAATGATGTCCTAGACATACGACAAATACTTATAGATTTCCAATTCTAAATTCAGTTATGACTAAGAATGAATTGAGAAAGTACTAACAGTACGTTTTTTGTATAACGTAATTGCTTAAAGATCATAACTATTGGTGCTGCGCGAAACATGACGTTGTCTTTACGTAGCCAATTTCAAAGGGTTCGTAAGAAGAATTACTTTACTGCGTGCCCTGAACGATACGAGACATATATGTAACGTTGTGTTACGTAGAAACATGGTTATATCTTCATAGCACGTCGGGTTTGTATAGATAGAAATATTTGGCACTCGGTACGTTTTGTCTACCCCATAAGGAACCTGTCGTGACAATATGATAATAATTGTATGTCAATGTTAGGAATGTGCTGTGCATGTGAGTAGACCGATGTCCAAGTAGTGATGTTATTAGCAATTATGTGGTATTTCGTATACAAAAGTATCGCTAGCAATCGTAAAAGTAGTAATCTGATTGGACTCGTTAAGCTTTTCGCCCTCTCTAAACAAAGTTGTAAAATACGGTATGATCAAATAGTACTCGGACATGTAGAAATTAAAAACAGACATAAAAGATATCTATATCCGATATATTCAAAGAGAAAATTAATATTTTTGAACTTTTTTATTTATTTATTTATTTATTCGAAGAGCTGATGACCGAGCTCTATGGCGTGCTATTGGAGAGGCCTATGTCGAGCAGTGGACGGGAGTAGGCTGATGATGACGATGATGTTTAAAGATACTTTGCCATATAATACCATTTTTAGGGATATGGGAGCCTAATAATGACATCTATTTCAATGTAGATAAAGATATATTTTTGTATATACGAGTATATAGGAAGATTGTGAAAAATACCCACATTAACTGGCGCCGCTTAAAACCTAACGTGTATGATAAAAATATATTAAAAATTGGGGTAAAAAATAAGGTTTTGCGTGTTTGCAAATAAATACGTATGTAAAGTATGACAAGTCACCTAACAACGGTGTTATATTTTGTATAATGTTTAATAGTCTGTGCAAAACATCTAACAAGCTAATATGAAATTTTATATGTTAAGTGTACAGTTTAAATTACATTATACATTCTAAATTACAATATACATTCTAAATTACATTATATAATCTAAATTTAAATTTATAATCAAAATTTATAACACTCTAAATTTAATAAAGATTAAAAAACCTCACTCCAAAGTGTTGAACAGCTGCAAGCAGATAAAGAAGAGATTATTCGCGAAGGATATGAAAACGATCCCGCTGATGACGTCATCGACTTTGCGGACCAGCTGCGCCGCCCGCACGTAGTCCTCGCGCGTCGCGCGCCAAAATATCTCTGGCAAGTACTGAAAAGTAACAAACATCATACCCGTATCTGCGAACAGGTAGGCAGAGGTGTGCAGGTACGCACCCATGTTTCACCAGTAACGTTTAGGTTCTACTATGGAATAACTGGTAGAGCTTATTGTCATACACCGGAATAAAACCTGATTCCGAGCAATTACTGGGTATTTCAAGTTAGAAAAATCTTATTTTGACTGACCCGGGGATCGAGCCCAGGACCTCACAGGAACTTGGAAGTACTGAAAAGTGATGAAATAATTACTTCCGTTTGTTAAAGTAACGGCAAATCCAATACATCCCCCGACCCTTTGCCGGGATA
>DWFV01000432.1:0-14422 GCA_018246775.1 Parelbella machaon machaon
TGTAAAATGTGTGTCGCAAATGAATTCGCATGTGAGCTCGCTGGTGAGCGCTGTGTCGCTCGCCTCCGGGCAATTTTTAAATTTGTACTCGCAGTCTACTTAACGAAATATACCGACAGTGAACCGGTGAACGATTCCATTAATAAATATCGTCGAATGTACAAATGTGTTTAATTGCACGCGCAGCGCCATTGTTCGCGTCCGACGAAAGCCCCCGCGCCTCGGCAGCTATCGGCAGGGAGAACGCGGTGCGGTGCCGCCTCGCCTCTAACGCTAGTACCGAATCCCCCCGGCCCCGTGGTCGCGCTCACCTTTCATGCCCACCAATCACAATGTGTGTTACCGCGTTGCCCCGCTCTGGGGTCGCGCTTTGCGTACTGGCGAGGCGGCAAGGATGAACCGACGCGGCCCTGCTGTTTCAGCCGGTACGTGCGGATCGCGGCGCGCACGACATTCGCGGTCCTCAACAACATATACTGCATCCCCGCTTACGTGGTATGGATGATGGCGCTGCGCCTCACAAGACCCTTGTACGCCCCCCTGTATTGGAAGATCGAAGGACTCATGTATCACTGGCTGCTGTCGATGGTGTCGCTGTGGTCCTGGACGGCTGGATACGAAAGTAAGTTGCTTTAATGTTGACATAATAGCTATCTCTGCTGTCGACGTTCATATAACATTAATTGTCTCACACTAAATACAAATGTCTCTTAAATACATATCTGTTGACGAATAAATTCGTCCCATGTACATGAAGGAGCTATTGTTCTTCACATCAGTTTAACTTCAAACTTTAATCACATTGCGAGGCGACGAGTGACGCACCCACTGAATGGCCTACATATCCTTAATTCTAATAGGCGTTGCGTCAGTCTTGAGGAGGGCCGATTAGAATGTATACATCTTTCACTGGACTAGGTAAAAGTACAGAAACGTCAAACAGTGCCTACCCTCTGTTTGATGAGAAATTAACTAATTATCTCCAGCCGAGTTACGACGTTCGAAAGAACTATAAAACCAGTTCTATGTAAACTTACTTAGAATATTGTGTAAAGGCGGCTTCATAAAGCGAAGCCGTTGAAACGTTTGCGGTGCTGTCTGCGTACTTTTAAATATTCATTAAGTATGATAGAGTTATTAAATGGAAGTTTCTGGACGTGTTTAGAACTTTCTGTTCTTATGTGGTGATACTTTATATATTTCTAATTTAAAAGGATATTGCTTTATTTATCGCATTGCTTCAACAATAATAGGGATTCTTTAATAATAAATTTAAATAATTTATTGATGACTCGTTCCTGCGAGCAGCTGCGACCGCGATTGTGTTTTGTTTCCGCAACCGTTATTAGTGTTCATACCTTGTTACTATGAGACACTAAGTAACTAATAAGTTCCTCAAACTAGCATGTTGTCTTACCATTTTTTGAATAAATTTGAATGCTATAATATAAAAGCTTATTATCTCGAATGACATTCGATTTAGCGTATTCATGTTCATGCATCATTATCATCATCAGGTTATTCAAATCCATTGGTGAACATAGGCCTCCCCCAAGGACTTTTTGTTCATAATCCCCTCCCTGGACATGCGGGTCAGGGACCGGGATTTTGATACATTGCTGACAAAAATCAACAGATATGATATAAATGCAATAAATTAACTTATTAATATTTCATCACACCCTATTATGTTTTTAATATAGTTCAAAAAGTAATTAAACGAATACATTGAAAATGTTACCATCAGGTTATTATAACTAGTTAATTCGATGATATAATTCGGAAGGGTATGGATTTATCCACAGAACTGTTACACTCAAAGTAAATACCAATGTAGTCATTACGTAAGATAATTATGTGTAGTCGGCAATTAACTAATTAAATGGTTATTTCGGTTTCTGTGCAGTCGCCTGTGTATAAACATCGTTGATTATAAATTAGCCGTGATAATTACCTTTCTTGTATACGATCACATACACACATGCGCGTCTATGTGTGTGTATATATATACACACACGGGATTTGAATGCAGTCTGCTGCCTACCCCTTCTCGGATTACAGGCGTGATGTTACGTACAATTCATGAAAAAATTATAGTATATTCTTGACAAATATTAGACACATTAAAAGCATTGTGAAATACTCCCTGTACACCTTCCTCCTAATATACGTACGTTGAACAAAACCATACATGTATCAAGTACCAGTATTTCCACAGTCATGACGCAATTAGAGTTATGGTATGTCAACATAATCCTTATCAAGAGTAAGTACACGACAATAAGGAAAAAAAAATTTTTTTAATTAACGTTATTACACTAACGTAGTGTTGATCTAACGTCTAACATTAGACGTAGGTAGGTCTAAAGTCAACCGTATTATTTAGTCATGTATAGTAATTTTCATTTCATATACAATTAATATCAAACAGATAGGGTAATTTAATATCTTCACAAAAAATCGTCATGTATTTTATTTAAAAACGATCCAAGAATCACAACTGTTGTATATATTACGGCTGCTAGGCAGCAATCAAATGCAGTTTAATTAATAATATTCAAGTGATACATTCGTTTTTTCTAACCAATGCAAATGATATGTTCATAAAAACGATAGAAGCACGTTATTAGGTATGGGATATAGATTACAGATAGGCAGATATGAGGTGGTCCGGCAAGTTGCCTCTTGTTCTTACAAGGTGTGCATGTATGGTCGCTTGAGGTCGGCGAACCTTGTGCTATTTCGCGGACTTGAATAATTTCGTTACAAATGTTGCTATTCAGCAACAAAGAGTTCAATTTGATCATATCATTAGTATAGAGTCAAAGGACTATTGAACCAATGTGCCAATGGTTTTAGCTATTAGTTTTTTTAAATTATTCAATAGTCACAGCAAATATATAATTAGGTGATGAAGAGAATTGTAAATAATTATTTGATGTGGTTATAATATCATAGGGAAATGAGTCGCACTGACAAGTTATTTCATAGCTTTACTACTTGTCATATTTTAGATTTGACTAAAAAGAGAAGTATAAATACTTAAACTGTATAGTTACATTTTGAATAAAAGTTAAAAGTTTTAATATATTCAACATATGATTAATGAATTATGTAAATATCGTATTTGGATTACCTATATTTATTGGAAATATAATTTTTTTATTCATTTCATATTTCCTCTGTTATAGTGCAATGGTAGTAGGTTACACTAACATCAAAGCTACATAGTAATATCTTAGAGCAACTGACAGATGATCTATTACAAAACAAAGTAGAGTCATTTCGAGGTAAAAAATAGTTCGGAAGCTGTAGTTTTCTATATATATATACATACAGACGTAGACAAAATATTTGTGGTCATCAGAAAAATACTCGTCTTGGGTGGAAATCAATTCGAGCTCCCCTGCACAACAATGAGGTTCATTAAACACTGAAAGCACAGGCCTGCCAAACTATGAAGATGTATTTAAACTAAGTTTTGAAGGCCTTCCAACAGTTTAGCGGTTCTTTACATGAAAGAAGGTAAGTGGAAGAATACTTCTATACTACATGCATGGATATTATCACGCCTATTTATCTCATAGGTAACCAGAAAGGAAAGATTTGGACTACCTACGGTCCTAACAAATTTCATTCCTTTCTTTTATATCTTTGTAAATTGTGATACATCGCCTACTAACGTTAACTCTTGTAACATAAACCTGTTTCTAAGCCACTAACAAGGCTGGATAATTTTTCTTGACTTCCAATTGGATAATGGTATTAACTATCGAGGTAAGTAGTTGTAATTGGATAAGATCATTTTGTACAGTTTAGCCTCACGCCAGTTATTAAATAAGTCATTATACCGTTTGTTAATTAGACGTGCTAACGTTAGTGTTAAAATCCATGGTAATTGTTGGTACACTAATAATCACGAAGCGACAATGAACTACTTCGTAAAAGAAAGAAAATAAAAATTATTTTTCCCTACAAAAACATAGATATACATAGTTATTACTTTGGACTGGATTGGAGCCTTATCAATAGACCAGTACCATATTTCTGCTAGGTATATAAGGTTCTGCAACACGTGGTCTGCACTAGAAGTGAAAATCTAGAAATTATTTGACTGCCTCGTAGTAACTGGTGAATTTGCTACACTCCTCTGCCTACCCCTTCGGGGATTACAGGCGAGTTATTACGTTTGTTAACGTTTAATAAAATTGTTAGTTAAGCTTAATTGGTGACAGGATAGCAGGAATAGGGCTGTTAGTAAAATTAGTTCATATACACGTCACCAGCGTATATCTATTCACTGTTGCTAAGTCAAATTAATCCATTTAGGATTAAGAAATATTCGTTAGTATTAATTTATTAACTTTAAGTTCATAAATTATTAACTTGATGTTCCTGAAGACGGCGAAGGTCGTCTCTATTATAAAAAACCACCCTGAACACATAAAATTTATTTATTTGTATGGATGATCTGTTTAGTTTCAGGATCTATTTATTTTTAAATATCTAATCATTAGAATAGGATTTACACCAATCTATTATGATAAATACCATTTGATGATAACATATTATACCTATACATATTGTCATCTCTAATTGCCATAGAGGCATAAATTATAGATTTCCGTTGTCTACGGTCCCGACAAATGTCATTGGTATCATCTACTTCTGTAACTTGTTTGTTAAAGGTACAAGCTGATTATCTATATCTATAGTCTATACCAATAAATAAAATTGGAGTCTGTTTGTAAAATATTACAATAACCGCTTTTTACTAAATGCATATGTAATGTATACACGGTACATATACCAAAAAATCATTTTTTACAATTTCTGTCTGTCTGTCTGTTTGTTCCGGCTAATCTCTGGAACGGCTGGACCGATTTTGACGAGATTTTCACTAGCAGAATTTTAGAATTATAAACTAAAGTAATTATGCAATGTCCAAGTACTGTCCAGTACCTGCCGCTCGCAGCCCACCCGCATGCCACCCCTGCACAATAACTGAACAATAACATTTTTATTAAATTCCACGCGGTCGAAGTCGCGAGCACAGCTAGTAGTGCATATGTTACTATAGATTAGTGAGTTGTTTAACATAAGTTATTACGTTACTTAAATAGTAGCTTCATATAAAACGGTTACAAATCGTGAAGATGTTAAAATTGTTATTGCTAGTCGTGATGCCTTGTCTTATCGGGTGTTATAAAAACATTGCGAATATCAAAAATCGTACGATGTTATAAATACCTACGTTCATAGGTTGAGTATGCTGTCATCATTTTGATAAATTATGCATTTTCGACTTTACGTCCATAGTAATAAGGTTCAAAATCTTATAACGTATTGTAGCTAATTATTGTTAATATTTAGGTAAGTATTCGAACGTGTTCGAGCGTGTACAATATGAAATGGTACACGCTAATTAATATAACATATCGTAAAACTAATTACATAGTCAAATAACTATATATAGGTATAAGATGAATGCAATTTTATAACTATCTCTCGTGTTACCGCTCCTATTTAGTTCTGGCTTTAGCTATGATATGTTTAATGATTTTTTTTCATTGGATATGTCTGATATGAGGTGATACACCTGACGTATATAAGAATAATCGGTAATATATTTTGACTCACACACGGTCACCTGAGCATAAGCAAGACATAACATTTGCTATATTAGACACATGCTAAACTACATGTACAAAATTCTAACATATAAGAATACGTTTACCCCACGACGTGCAAGAAACACTGCATCGCATAAATAATTGCTTTGAATAATAATCGAACTTATATTCTCAGACTCTTTGATTAAAGTCCCTTAATCACTGGACTTTCACACCAGTCTATTGTTACACACACAGTACAAATACAAACTCACGACATTTTCAATGTACACTGGATCAGTGTGGTGGTCAATGGTGCAAGATCTCAATTTGCGACTTACTTCATTGGCTACGCAATGATTTGCCAAAGGATGTTGTGCCATTCGCCACATTCTAAAGTATAGACAAAAATGGATAATGCGTGATACTTACGAAAGCGCTGTGTATGTAAGCCGAAGGAAAATTCGAGCGACTGTATAATTGGGTTCGGGGGCTCACCTCATTCGTTCACGTCGAATCTGTCATTCCTCATTCGTTCCTTTTCGAAAATCATGCGTACGATCGCAATGTGTAAATATCGGTCGTTATAGATCCAATAGTAACATGGGATCCTAGTAATCATATGTTTTTTTAGATCCTAGTAATAAATTTTTTTTTTACAGTATTTATCCTTAATAATTTAATTTTAACAAAAAGCGTGATGGAGATATTACATTTAAATGTTTTAATTTCTTGTCACGTACCTATAATATGTAAAAGCCGTGATCATGTACCTGTATAGAAAATATTGATACATACTACATATTTAGTAGAGATATTATTAGTACGCCTTCTAGAATCCTAAAGTTATTAAAAAAATCGTATTGTTAATATGGCCCCTAAAAATGTACTGGATGTACTAAAGTGTACTGGAAACGAATATGGTGAGAATTCGTGGTTAAAAATATTGTAAAGAAATATTTTTTGCATTACCGGATTAATATCACTGACATCCATGAATATAAGACGTGGTGTCAAGTTCAAGTTTCAAATTCAAATATTCTTAATTGTGGATAATAGGTCAATACAGTGATGTCAAAGTCGAAAAGTGCTCTCTGCCTTTACATAAGTGTGTAATAATCACAAAATAAGACTAATCGGAGCGATACTTTAACACTGTTTCTTTTTTAACAAAAAAAAAGGTTTTTATCACGTTTTAACATATTAAATCATTGTTGTGTTTTAAGTACAAGTATATTGTGTTTCATTTCGTAACTTGGAAAGTCCAATTTGGACTACCATAAAAGTTTAATGAAAATAGCGCTTATCCTCTTCTTTCTGAGAGGAGACCCATGTCAAACAGTGGAACTATGTACGTAAGTGTTGAAAAGAAATAATTTAAAGATTGTATTCTATAATTATAATTTACGATAATCAATTACAATTTCGTATGTATTTCATCCAAAAAACTAATTAGCCGAAACAGTACCTACACATAGTAGGTACATGATGCAAAATTGATTCTATGATTCAATCAATATCATATCAAAGTATCTTATCATTACAAATACAACATGCTTAATTTAATTAACAGTGTATATAATTATGTTTTAATGAAACCGATTTCGTGTTAATAAATGGAGTGCATCATTCATACATTGAAGTCGTTCCGTTCCGTACACCGTCGAGCAAAAAAATGTATCAAACAACAAACAGAAGCATCTAACCTCGGGCGAAACTGGACCGGTTGAGTAATCGCTGGTAAAATAATTACTTTATACAGCTGTTAACTCGACCGTATTAATTATGGCATAATCGTTCATGTCGGTTAGGTAAATGCTTTGCTATTAAAAACGAAAGTAATGTTATATGGTTAGAAATAACCAGATATGACGTTATCTAGGCAATTCAATATGATCGTTCAAAAACGAATATATCGTGAAATTTTTAAAATATTTCTTACATTTATTATATAATGCACAACTTTCAATGATACACTAGATGAAAGGAACCTATATAATTAAAAATAAATAATATAAAAGTGTATACGATTTTTTACGTTATTATTAAATTGTAAGGTGTGCAGGTTTACTCAAGAGGTTTTCTTTAATTGAAGCACATCATAATTATCATCATTATTTGCCTATTTCCGTCCACTGCTGGACATAAGGCCTCTCCAATAGCACGCCACTGAGCTCGATGTTTAGCCCGTCGCATCCAAATGCCGCCAGCCACTACGCGTATATAGTTACTCCACCTAGCTGGAGGGCGTCCTGCGAAGAAGCACATAGTGTTATATAATTTTTCTACGGGCAACTTATATACTTATTTTTATCCTATGGACGGGACTATCATAGTAAATGAACACAACTGTATCACATAAATAATAATATTATTACTGCATTTAAATCATTTTTACTTTCCTCTTTCGCTCGCTGCACATCACGAAGCGTGCAATGTTAAAGCCCGTGTGAGGTAACATGATACCTGCGGGCGATACATACATATAAATATATTGCTATGTAGACCTTTCTATTATTAAATATCATTCTTATTTATTTTATAGAAACATATATTCTTGTTACTAACCTGTTAAACTCTTATAAAGTTATAATATAACGTTATGTTTATAGGTGGTTTATGTACAAAGACATCGCTGTGACGTCATCACGCAGGTTCCAATTCGTCGCGCACGCGTTGTAGTTAAACAGCTGTTACATAAAGCCTGTCTTCATACATGTGAAAAGAAATGGTGGAGGTTGTATAAGCATTGTTAACAAAAATTCATATAAGTTTGAGGATGCTACTGTATTATTGTGTTAGTAAGCGTTAGGAAGGCTTTTTATGTATCCGCTGTGATTAAAGGTAATGTTTTTTACATTCTGTGTATGTATAATGTATATTAAAATTAATGATTCCTCTACCTACCCCTTCGGGGACGACAGGCGTGACGTTACGTTTAAAATTAATGATAATGATGTCTACAGACACACGTATAGCCATTTGAATCGGGAGTCTGATATGGTATCAAAACATTAAATGTTAACGTATATTCATACATACAAACATAACATTGTATTTTTACTACCAGACCTAACAAATATTAGCGTTCGTCTCATAAAAAATGCTCAGGATAGTAAACGAACCCACTATTACTGATAAAGCTGCCAAACTGACTGGCCACTGGACTAACAATTGACAATTAAACAATTAGTATTATCCGGAATTTTTACACATGACATTCAAATTATACATACATTCATTATCAGGTTTACGTTTCACGGTCACGGCATTGACCATTAAGTTCTTAATAAAACTTTTTTATATAGATAATTTTAAGACCAAAAAAATTATCTAGATTAGTTCTTACACAGATTCTGAACTTCTACTCTACTAGTTATCTGGTGGAGACAACTTGTTAGCGATAAGTCCGTCTTTTGTATATCTCTCCATCTCTACAAATTTGTATTGTCTTAGTTTTACTCTTTGATGTACAATAAAGATTAATTGTATCATACTGTATCAATCTATGTTTAAAATACCTACACATTTTTCCTTGAGAAACTAGACATTATCCAGTTTGTATATGAAATATATATGCATGTTTACATAAACGTATATGTCTTCACGCCGGGTCCCTTACGAGGTAAGCAGAGCATGGAGTACCAAATAACTCTATCCTTGCAGATACCATGCTTCCGCATTCATTACTCTTTTCATACTTGGGTATATACAAATTTGATTGAAGATTTAAATCCAGTTAAGGTCATGAACCTACCTTTCTCTGGTTGATCGGCACAGTACGAACAGTGGTAAGCAAATATATAGCAGACACGTGTAAATGTTCTGCTGTGTTACTTCGTGTCTTGTCTCACAGAACGGTCTTATTCTTCTTTCATGATTTATTGAATGAAATATAAATCTATAAAAGACATTTAAATACATATTACGTTTACTTGATAAATCTAAAAAAATATAACGTTAATACCTCATTATCGTAATAGATTTCGAATCTTGATACGTCGATAAAATTGAGCATCTCAAAATAAAATGCTGGTTCTTATTTAGTACCTGAACTAAATTAATTAAAATTAATCAGAAATAAGCCTTAAATAATAGGAAGGAAAGCAATACACAGCGGAAATCTAGTACAGTCGGACCCTTAGTGGCTCGCCTCGACTCACTACTGTAAACCGGTTTAAAATGTAAAATAAAATACTCAAATAGCTATTGTTTCTTCCATCGGCCACGTGGTAATATAACATGCGGTATGAAACATAACCTATAACATTGAGACTTCAATTTTCAACCTTTAAATACTAAAAAACTAACTGACACTAATCTAACTGTTCGAAGTTAATTGCAGGTGTTTACGGGCGCCACTTGTGACTGATTCTATTCGTTTGGTCTCTTCATTAAGTCTTGGGTTATTGTATGATGTAGTTTCAATAAATAATCACAAACTATTACCTTCGTAGATAAGTTTTGAGGGTGTCAAAATTGCGAAGGTGTTCTGTATACCTGGGTGTAAAAAGTATAATCTCAAAGATTAGGCTGGTAGTAAATATCCTTGCACTAGTTGCAAGAAGAAAATAGCAATAGTACCTATAAAGAGATTAACCTAACTAATCTAACGCAAGCCACAAATTAGATTACGCGCGCAGTTCTATAATTGATTTTCGGCGCGGTGCCGGCACGTCAATGTAACAATGGCGTGTGTTACGAAACGGTATCGAGTGGACCGGTCGCTCCTGACGTAGTATAGATTGAACGGTAAGTTCGATGTAGGGCTGGCCATTGTCTTTATTTTCATGGTCTCATCTCATTGACCCCATTACCGTTTCATTGCTGACATCTTATGATAAAACATGAAATTTATAATCTGACACATTGATGATAATATTTTCAAACTGAGTTGTTTTAACATTTGTCTATGACTATGACGTAGAAATGATTATAGTAATTTGATTGATAATTTTTTAAATTTACATAATTATATTTTTGCTAAACTTAGTTTAAAGCCTATAAAATTTTGTTCGTGAGCGAATTTCAACGGTTGTCATTGCCCTGAATTCAATTTTTTTTATTCATATTGTAGTCTATAGTCATTCTGCGCATTAGCCACAATATCTAATAATATACCTTCATTCCAATTGTGAGTAATACAGTATTTGACACGCGAATAGATTCAAGCCCCATTATATTCATTTTCTCTTACATATTTTAAATTCAACACAATAGCGCCAACCCTACAATATGTACACTACTTGCCTTACTGTTCAGTTGTTACTGTGGCCGCTTGGACCGGTCGGTGCAGTACTGACCTCGCGGCTGAGGACGGTCGATGACCGTTCCCTCGCAGGAATGCGTCCCCCACTCGTCATCACGATGGCGTATACATTTTGCCAGTTATATAATCAAGTATTGGAACTTGATTTTCACTTCAATTACTATTTATGCAAATATTGAAATTAGTACAAAATTAAAATTTGCAAATATTTTAATTATTTTTCTACTAAAGAACAACTCTTGCTAAGGGCCATTACATATTGAAACGTAAATTAAATTTATTTGTTTGACCGTGTCTACTTGACCGACTGGCCTACTTTAATGTTCTAAATCTGATTTCACATCCATGTGAGTATAATTTAAAAGGAAATTTGGGACAGATTATAACACGTTTGAAAAAACACTCAATCGATTTTGTGAAGTAGGATTGAGTGAGCTTAAATTCATTTCATTGCAATTAAATCCCGCATGATCATAAACAAGTGAATACTAATACTATAGGTTCATTGACGAGTACGACCTACAAGAAATTAGCGAGCATACCTATACGAAAAACATACGTACAACAGATAAAGCATTGTACACCTTGGTTTTAGTTTGTTCGATCATAGTGCATAATATTCATAGTAAAATACTACGAAATACTTTTTAAACCCTTTATATTAACTACATTAATTAGTGTTGAGCTTGAGAGAGTAAACCTTAGGATGCTGCACTGCTAGGCGGAAGCGTACTTATATTGCATTCAGCCACTCATGATAGCAGCCTGCATTTGTTACTCTTTATACGATAATGATATAATACCATTGAATCGTAAGCTCGTCAATAGATCGCCAATTTAAAGTTTCGAATCGAATCTGATTTAAAAGTTATCCGATTACCGGATCTGAATCTAATGGCTCTTAATAATGAACTTCAACTATATTTATTTTTTATTTAGAAGCATTATAATATACCCCGCATACTTAAATGTTTGGGTTTGGGTCACATCACTTTACCCAACTTTTTGGGTGATGTGGTGGACCCAAAGTATTTGTTCCATCCCGTTTTAAATTTATTTACATCATTATTTATCTAGAAATTTATTAAATTTACTTAGTCTGTTTGGGGATCTGATTGATTATATATTATGTCATATTAAAAATAGATATTACAAAAAAGAAGTGAACGAAGATGGACGAAAAGTCCAATGTTCGTATATATGATTATATTTCAGGAATTGGAAGTGTTAGGAAGGGGGGACTGTGTCAGGAAGGGTGATTATTTATTTTTGCATTAGTATTATAAATGTTTCCAAAATGCCTATCGTTTTTATTATAAAAAATCTTAACAGCTAAGTTCATTACGGGAAACTCGTGATATACGAGTAAGTATGTGGGGAGGTTAAGAATGATTTAAGGAAACGCTAGGTCGTGAACGGGAAGGTAACGCAATTGAGGGGTTGAAAGGAGAGACAGCCAATATGTACACGGGGTGCTGATAGAGGTGAGTTAAGCGTTATGGTCACGTAATATATTTCTCTATTAAATATTTAGTAGCACGAAGTTTGTTTACAATTTTATAATCTTTGTAATAGACTATTATAAATGAATATTTTATAATGTTTGCAATATAAATACTATGTTTGCAATATAGTTTACGTGGTTTATACGTTACGAGTTTGAGGATAAGTCGTTAAATTTATAAATCAAAACTTTATTTGCATCCGCGGAGTAGTTTCGATGTTAGTGAGTTGGTAATTTATGAATACTTACTAAGGTAAGTTGCTTCAGGCACCACAGCTAAGGGTGGTAACAATATGGCGACTAAATATAATTTTGTCGTATGAAATTATTTCCGCGGAAATGAGAATTGTAATGGACCACAAAAAGTAAATAATAACATTCGAATACCTCATTTGCCTAGTGACAAATTAGTCTAGAATGAATCATATATATGTATATATTGTAGTACATCATTTGCTGCGTTTGGATATTACTTATAACTATAAGTATAAAAGGAATATCAAATAAAGGAATTTTTGATTGTTCATTTATAGTAAGTATCCGAACATATATTTGGTATCCACTGCGATCTAAATGCATTCCAATCATTGGGTCAGTTTGGAATAGTGTCGCATGAGTATGACTCATGGGTGTCGCTTGGCGCCGATGTGTCGTGCGACTCGCTCGCTTCGTACGAATCAACGGATATTATGCAACGTAAGTATGAAAGATTAATTTTGTTAGTTCACTTATTTGTTAGTACGTACTTTGGTTTGAATCGACTTACACCGTTCTTTCCAGTACTGAAGTATGACTCATGCGGATCGGGGGAACACCGATGTAGGTACCTACTCCTCGCTCTAAGGGGCTATGAATTGTAGTTAATTTTTACGGATTTTACTTGCACAGCGAGTACCTAGTGAATGTATAGTAAGGTATTAGTCATTTGTACGAGATATAAAATATCAAAAATATTTAACGATTACGTACTAAACATCATCATCATCATCGTCATTTTCATCAGCAAAATCCGTCTGCTCTTTGTACGAGAAGGCTTAAGGCCGTAGGCTGTCACAAGTACCGGATGATAAAACTTACACACCATAGATTACATTACGGAGAAAACTTAGCTTCAAATTTCCATATTTCACCCAAAGTTAATTATTATAAGTATCTAAATATCATTAGGCATAAGTTTTCCTTTGTTACAGTTTTATTGCATCGTAATAAACACTACATTTATACAGAATAATAAAAATAATAACAATTGAAAATGCTTCTAAAATAATTTATCGAAAAAAAAAAACATTAATACCTACGCTACTTTACGAAATCTAAGAGACATGTAATTGTTAAGAATATTCAAATTTCTCACGTCGAATAGCACCATGTCATTTGTAGGTCACCTAGACCAGTACTAGGTACGGCAGTCTTCAAGTGAAGCTGTCTTATTCAAACAACAGTGGCATTCAGTAGTTTGAAGTTGTATCGAATGACTCATTCACGAGAGGCGCCGATGTGTCGCGCGTTCCCTGCGTCCCGATGGATGTTGTATAACAAAATACTGTAAAATCCAATTAAAAGGTTGTCGACCTTTGATTTTGTATTTACGTTCAATACGGATTTACTTAATTAAAATTACTTGTAGTGATGTCCACGTGCATATATTCTGCACTTGTAATTGTAATAGCGTTAACTTCTACTAGGTACCTAGTAATTATTCTTTCTTGTATTATTTTTTAAGTAACAAATGAAAAAATGTGATTGAAATTGACAAGGGTTTTATAAACTGTTGGTGGTAGGCACTCAACAGTACAAGACAGAATAATATTGAGTATACACACACATGTAATTTATAGATGTACTAGCTGACCCGGCGAACTTCGTACCGCCTAACAACTTGTTGCTCTGCCCTCGCATTTTAAATCTCTGATATCTTTTAAATTATTCATTTTAATGATATGCGGTAAAGGGCATAATTTCATAAATTTTGATTTTTCCAACTTAAAATTATTTTAGATTTAAATATTTGGCACTTACCTCTCATGTTAAAGTCTG
>DWFV01000433.1:0-14418 GCA_018246775.1 Parelbella machaon machaon
ATTTTATTTTCCGTGCTCTCTGCCTACCCCGTAAGGGACCTGGCGTGAAGATATGTATGTATGTAACATTTTAGGAATTTATGGCATATTGCGTTTTTTTAATTAACTGTGACGTCTGTACGCGGAACCATGTGTAATATTTAAAGAAGACACGTATTACAATAAATATAGACTTAAGCTTTGTATTAAAACAATTCGTTAGGCATTTAAGAATATTTTATAAGAATGTGTACGTTGTCAGAGCAAAATTTTGTGCCAGAAAAAATAGTTTGTATGTAGATATTGTTATATTATTTTGATATTCAACATTGTATTAAATTAAAATTTGTAATCGCTAATTAATTGTATTAATTAGCAGTTATTAGATATCGAATTACTTGATATGAGTTTTAATGTAAATGACAAAGAAAAACAAACCGTTCATTGAATCTACAAAAGTTTTACTTTAATCCATTGTATGTTTATAATCTTCAAATGTAAATGTAAAATTCGAAAGCAGTGTGTAGAGACACGCACACAGATTATAAACAATGACAGATAGGCGACCGCTACACAGTTTACATTGTTACATCATTTTAAAAAGTTATGACAGCACAAAAAGTGGTTACATTTTTAAATCATGGAACATATCTGCTTTTCCCGCGTTTTTTTTCCTTTGTGAAATATTTAAATGTAATTTTTAATAGTAAGCGTAGGATTTTCTTTGATAAGTTTTTCTATCTCTAATAGTTTCTATCTTTTAAACTCTTATAGACATTTCCGCGTAGTTCACTTGTACCGCAAAATGTTACAATACATTTGTTCGAATACCATCTATCTATGTTATCTATCTAGTTTAAACCATACATATATATAATTTTTGTGCTTTAGGCAAGCTTAAATAGTAAAATACAAATAATTCTTATTAAATTTTCCGTTTTAAAACTGATGTAATGCGGACCTAATTAAAGTTTAAAATAAGTAAAAATATATTTTGTGTTATACTTCGCATGTAATGAACAGTGCGTGGTACAAAACGATATTTTTAATATATTGTACCTACTTAAAATACGTTATTCGAAGTAGGCACACAAAACTTAATATTTTACATTCTAATCCTAAAGTAGTGAGTAAATGGAAACATGTTTCCTTTAAGGCATTTTGTATAATTTTTAATGTTTTTAGATCTTAAAGTAGATACTAACGTTTTAAATCACGAATTTCAAAGTTAAGGTACGCGATAGACCGAGCTCGAATTACTTCAAAAGTTTCATATTAAATAAATAGCTCTTCTGGAAAATTCTATTCAATTCCGTTCATTTCGTCTGCAGGTGTTTTATAATTGTTGTTCGAAGAAAAAATTTAAATATGGTTGTGAAGAAGGAATGTTCAATTTTTATAAACTTAATCATTCTAGAAATAGTATTAATTCGATACCAAATCAATGATTAAATCATTAACTGTATATTACATTTGACCAAATATATCAAATTTCAAATATCGAGATAATTTTTCTAAGACACATAAGTAATAATATACAAAGGACTGGATGGACCTGAGAGTATGGAAGCGACAATAGTTTAGTGTAATATTTACAAGATGTAAACAAACCTTACCTTTTCGGTGCTACGTCAGCCATAGGTTTACCCTGCTTTAGACGTATATTAGAAATGGTTCGAAAATGGTTTAAAATTGGTTCTGGACATCCTTGAACCCATAAGGCGTTTCAGTGCGCGCTCTATAATTAATGGTTAAACAAAACGGAGCCTACATACCCGCGTTCGTAGGTAGGTAGGTTCATTTTGAACTTGTGCGGTTGCGAATACTATATCAAGGACAGACAATACCCTACCTACACATAGAATAGACAAAACGTACAGGTAGCACGCACGCTGCGAATAATGTTAAAATTGAAGAAACCGTGAATACTTTCTATAATTTGTTTAGAAAGCATAGTTTATTAAATAATACACACTGGAGTTAAGAAAAATGTTTTTTTCTACGCTTCTATATTTATTTCAGATGCTGTTTCGTGCGTAGATAACTGAATAGGACAAGAGCTGTAAGACTCGTTCAGAATAAATAAGTTTCTTTTCTTCCTTCTCAAATTATTCGCAGCGTATATTATGTAAGTTTATTTAACACTAAATAGAAATATTGGGTACTATCAATCTTACACTAACAGGTGATAAATGTTAAACTTATTACAAAAGTACGCAATTATTTTTTAACGCCACAGGGAATAAAGTTTTAAAATGCGTGCATCATAGTTAATAAAAAATGGCATCCACAGCTGTCAGATTTATAATATTATTGCTTGTTTCTTATTACTGTGTAAAATTCATACATATTAAGGCATTTACTGTGTTACATGGTTCAAAATTTGGTCATTTCAATCATCGTTATTCTACATTCACTTATACTATGACTGTATGTCCTAACTGGACTAAGTTCCGATAGACAACTAGTATGTAAATATTTATCAGTTTATTATCATAGCGTTTAAATTTTTTCTTCAAGGAGTAGGATTTTCAAAAACTTATATTGCTATCAATTTTATTCCTTTAAATCTTATTAAATTGGTGCGTACTAATCTGTGGGTATTGATTTTGTGTATTTATTGAAACGTAAACATTAATTACACACACTCGCTAGGAGATTCATTAATGCTTACATTTGATTAAATACAATTATTTGATTAAAACATTACTCGTCATTGGTCCCGCAAGTGAAAGCGATTATTTTAACTAGACCTTATGTGCAGTGTTATTTTTATTCGGAAATTATTAGTGAAAATTAAAAAGAAAGATTAGGTTTTAAAGTGAAGTAGGTACGTAATGTACAGGTCAAAGTATGTGATTCGGTATTACGGGTACCACAAAACTGCGTTGTGACTACAGCGACTAACGAGTTCCACTTTTTACCTTAAAAAAACAATGCTTATCACAGTTCGATTGTAATAATAAATGACATTTTTATGTTTTTTCGATTGCGTTATAAATCATATGGGGTATGAATGTTTCGAGCAGTTTCTACATTAGAAATATACAATTCTCTTTTTATGGAAAATATACATCTAGTCTTAGATTATCTGGTGTTCTTCAGAAAAATACTACTTAGGACGCGAACGCGGCCGTGAGATTACAGCACATTATCATAGATTATAATTTTTTATTGTTACATACTTCAATTAAACACCACACTGATTAAAAAGTATTTCATCAGAGTCATTGAGAATATTTTTCTAATAGTATAATACTTCAGTTAAACGGCACTCAGATTAAAAAATTTTATCTGTCATCGTTTACAAAAAAAAAACCTTTTAACGATATTGCAATGACCATCGTTAATGAATTATGCTTCTTAGATTTACATAATATACAAATTTTATTTGGCCCCTTTATATTTACTTACAGTACACATTCCAAATAAGAACGGTGTCAATAATGTACAATTCATTTAAGCAACGCGACGCCATTTCGAATTTATTAACACCCTGTATATTATCTCTTAATACCTGTACCGTAAGAGTACATATATTTTTTTTTTTATATTTTTAAACTTAGTTGTTAAGCTCTGAGTGTTTAAACCCAACTTCTTATAGTTATTAAAGTTTTGTTTAAGAATTTGTTAATATTTTGTCTGGGTACGTTTTATTTGGGTCTTGTACCTATATTTAAATTGTCAGTTGCTTATTGTATGAAAATCAGAAACCCCTGTCATTGTCTACGATTGTAAAACTTTTCAATAATGTCTGATCAAAGTTTCGGCTTTCATTTCAGCCGAAGCTAAAACAGCGAGCCGAGCATTTCGTTAACGTTTGGTTTTCGGCTGAATATTGAGTTCCGGTTGGACAGTAGTTATCAATACATATATTGCCCATACATTTATTAATCTATTCACGTGGAACATTGTGGCGATTATGTCGTATAAACTTGGTTTTACTTTGGAAGTCTTTAGACATCGTTAATATCAGGGCAGGATTCCAGAACATTGGCTAATATGATTTTGCTGTAATAGGTAAATATCGAGTTCTGAACTTTTTTAAGTTCATAACTTTTATTAAGAAATTCAAAATATGCAACCAATTATTTCATAGTTACATTAAAAATAGGATAGTGTTTATAGCTTTTTTGAAAATAGTATATTTCTAATGCAGTTTTCAAACATTAAAAATCTACTTGTTTTTTGTCAATTGTTAAATAAAGTTTTAAATTACTTAATTGTATTTGGGCATAAGATTCGTACTTTTCAACAAGTACATTTTAAATGTGCTCTAATATTTATAAATATTTACTCTTCAAATACAAAAAAAAGTAATGAATCGAAGAAAAATATTTTGGGTTCGTTTAGAGTGACTTTAAACAGAGTGTAAAAAACAAGTGTTTGAATTAAACATTTTGTAAACAAAAAAATAAAAGTCAAATCACTTATGCGGTCTTAATTGTTATCAATAATGTAATATAAAGATTTAAAGTACACACATTTCTGAAGTAAACGTTTTAAAACTTAGAAGCTTACATCTACACTGTATTTCACGTTCTTTAAAAGCATCGGGACATTTTTTATTTAAGCGTAAAGTAATGACTAAAGTTAATTTCATTAAGTAGTTACCATGTCTACTCTGAGTCTTTAAATTTTTTTTATACTTTAAACTCTTAAACGAGTGGAATCGACGACTTAGATTTACCACACTAACTATATATCGTTGTATAGTTCATGTTCGGTTTCGCTTCGAGGCACACTTCAGTTCGTTTCATGGAAATTTACATTCGGTCTTGAGATAGCGTCATGTTTATAGAAAAATGTGATGAGAATTATATTACTGTGGATTATAATATAGTTGGGGCGCGTAGTGTACCACCGAGCGGTATTGTAGTCCTTTTAAACGTCGGGTCGGAGGAGATGCAAGTCAACTGCGACGTGTCTCCTGTGCGCGCGCACGGCTCGCGCGCCCGCGCCGGACTGCGCGTCGCCGAGCAGCGCCGCGTCCTCCGCCAGCGACTCCCCCGACCCGTACCCGCGCTCATCCCCACCTTCGCCCCACGACGGAGAGCCCGAGCTACCCGAGCGGGTGCCACCCGCCTCTGTCTCTACTTCTACCGAGCAGCTGGCGCAAACCTCTGAAACATTCACTTGTGTGGTTATATTTGTTTGTCCATTTTTGTATAGTGTCATCTTGCAACCGAGGCAAGACAAATAAACATGTTTAACAGCAGTCAATGAGTATTATAGTAGTTTTGTAAATTATTAGGTAGGTCATGTAAAATCAGATACGTACAGTTTATAAAAAGATTCATTTAAAATGATCTTACTTATAATTTTTTTGGGTATTAATGGCTGTGGTTCTAGCTAAAGTGACTATTGGAATATTGGAGTCTAGGTTTAGTAGAGTTTACGACTAAGGGAATAAAACTCAATAGATCCAGAGCAACAACAAAGATTTACTGAGAATTACAATATTGATTAAAAGTGACTTATATTGATAACAATTTTTGGTTTATAATTTCAATATGTTCGAATTCAATTTATACTGTGTTTAAAGGATTTCATTACGATCAAATTAATTAATTGCTAAGTATACTATTATTAATCCAATCATTTCGAATTTTATTTAATTGTATGTGTGTAGAAAATCGAATTTAAAATTATTTGTCGAATTTCATATTTGCAATTTTTATAGCGCAATATTCGCAGTAATACAACGTTGTAATACGTATGTTAATTTTTATTGACTTTAGTTAACTACTTGTAAACTTCTAAGTCCACGAAACATGCTGAAATCAATAGCGAATGACACAATGCTAAAATAAAATGCATTCATCGCAATTAACAAAGTTTTAGTAGGGTGGCTTGTTTTATAAAAGTCGATAGCTGAAAATGAACATTAAGAAGACTTAAGTGTTGAGTATAACAGAGATATTTTACTAATTTCTGAGTTCAGTAATTGAGGTAAAGAAAATGGATTGAGAGAAAAAACAAAACGTAGTAGGAAAATTGTGAAATCATTAAATAGTACGAGTCGGTACAAAAAAACTGATATAGAAAGACATAGAACAGTGTAAACATGTAGGTATGTTAAAAATAATAATGGATAATGCTATAAATCTAAATACGACACTTGTATTATGTACATTCAGGAACGGGGATAACGGAGGGAGGGCAAGAGAGGCACTATTTTACGAGAACACATTCCACACATCGATAGGGGATGGTTAAGGACTCACGCAGCCGTCGGCGGCCGATTAGTATGGGGCTCTCCCAAGGTGTCGGTCAGAGAGAGGTCGACGACGAATAGTCTTCATAAGATGCTGCAATTTTGTAACATTCGCATATTTATACCTATGGCAACGACGTTCAATTGGTTAAATTACAATTCACACTAAGCGCTACACATGTTACACAGGTAGAGACCACAGGGTACATCGCATGCCTGTCGCACTCTGTAAGTTACATTACTTGGTTACTTATGAGTACTCCAATGGCGTGTGTTACATAAGCGATGTAGACATACACATCTGTGAGTAATAAATTATCGAAGCAAAATTTTTAGTATATATTTTTGTAATACAGAACTAAGGCAGTGCGAAATATATACTTAAAAACAATGTTATCGTTCTTTAAACTTGTCAGTCAAGTTCACATAAGTTGCATATTAAATATATAAGACATGCACATATATACGCCGTGATTTATGTCTGATAAAGATATGTAATGTAGGTGTATTTAAATAAAGTGGCTCGGAATGTGGTTCCAAAATAAGGAACACAGCGGAAATAAATTATAAAATATAATGAAATTTATAAAAAGCCAAAACGATACAAACAATGGAAGACAAGGTATCAGCTTCTTTAAAGCCAGTACTGTTTTAACAGATGTACATACTTTATTTACATATATGTATGTAAGATTACATATTGGCGGTGCCTACCTGTCTATGCTAAGTTAATCGTTTTAAATGTTTATTTACCTGAACTATCGGTTACTAGGCGAGGGGGGGTGTCTTCGCGGTCCGTGGGTACCACTATCACTACTTCGTCGTCTCTAGGAGATTCGCCACTCCGACTTGATGAAGTCCTGTAACCGGGGCGTGGCAAAGCTTAGTAACAGATTTTCATAATGTAAAAATTTAAAACGAAGTTTCTGGAAACAATACATATGGTATACACATTTAAAAGAAAAAGGTTCACCGATATTAAATGGGGCAGATTATCGAGCAAAATATGTAGCACTCAAATATTATTTGGGTTAATAGATAATTTTTTTACTTTTAAAAATATAAACAAAATAATCTATAAAATATTAAGCTTACTTCACAATGACTTTCTTTCGCATGAATCGCGTTCCCAAGTCTGAGTAGCCTCGATGCATTGGTCTCTTGTGGGGCAACGCCGGCGCGGAGGGGGGCGGGGCTTCGCAGTTCCTGGACACGGGCGAGTTGGGCTCTGAGCACTGCTTGTCAGTCAACGCCGGCCGTGTTCGTGAGCAGGCGTCCCCGGGCGCGCCGCTCTCTCCGCCCTCGTTCATGCCGTTCCTTATTCTTCTCGAATTCCGCCTGTCTTCTTCATACATTTCTAACAAATGATCCAACTTACTTTCTATGTCATCTACCTAAAAATAATCATCGTATATAGTTCGTTTTTCATTAGAATATAGTTTTAAATAAGATAGTATTTCACTGTGGTTCATTAGAAATATTTACTGACTTTTATGAATCAATCAAAACATGTTATAGACTTACTTGTCTTTCAATTTTTACTACTCTGGAAGCTAGACTGATTTTAGACGCGTAGACGTCTTTAGCTTTCGAACCTTGCTTTCCAAGAATCTGGTCTAACCTGTGAGCGGAACACTGCGTTAGAAAACGTTGGCTATTGTCTGTCAGTCAGCGCGCAGCGCAACCCGGCTAGCGGCTTGTCTCGTATTTCATTCGCACTCCGTACATGATCGATCATGTCTCGTAATTTATCACTTAGGCGCGAAAACATTCAAACTAGTAATAATTTGTTTACCTTTGTAAATAGGCAGCTGTTTTATAGCCCCACATAACAGAAGCACATTTAGATAAACAAATTCTCCGCTATGAAAACACTTTTAGATTTTCAACACATGTGTGCCCAATAACATGTATTTTAAGTGGCAAAATATTTATCAATCAGTGTCTAATTGCAGCCGGCGTTTGGACATTCGAAGTGAAGTCATCAGGGTTTCGGTTAAAAATGCACAGCAAGAGAGATTTGTCAATAAAAAATCAATAAGTGATCATTTGCAATTCGATTAAAAATCAAAATTAATTCATGAAAAATATTTAAATACAAAAATAGAAAGGAAAATGTTACTAGATCATTAAAAAACCACGAAATCTATACAAACCACACTATCGCTTGTTGAAGTACGGTGCGTGCAAGATATGGGACAAAGCAATAAATTGGAAAAACACTCATCATGCGAAAAGGATCATGATATGAAAATCTAACATTACTACCACATCAGACTTGTAATAGAGACGCAAAAGGTGCAAGTGAATTACAGTAACCTATATTTAAAATAGTACCAAATCTTCAAATATAGCCATTTTTTTTATAAAATAGCGAGAGAAGTGTCGAAGATTATTTGCAATAAAATTATTTATGTGAATGGTCATTCAAAATCGGGTCGTCATTAGCAATTGAAGCTTCGAGAACGTTGTAATATTCTGCATTATCACTGATCTTATTTAAAAACACAATTTAAAAATTTAAACAGTTTTTTAAAAGATCGCAACATCTTGTATTTTTTATGTACATATATTATTGCTATATTAAGTTACTGTACTATTCTTATTACTTAGTTTACCAAAACTATAACGATCGTTTTTGAAATGTTTAAACAGTACATACGTATCTTCACGCCTACCCCGTTTAAGCAGTAGTTTAAGTAAAACGTAAATAATATAAAAAAATTACAAAATATTATATCTATATTACAGAAATTGTCTAGTTTATATCAATTTTGTTTAGGACGCTCTGATATGACAATTATGTTGCGTTTTTTACAAAGACAGTGTCGAGTTTTTTTTTAATTAATTTATTAGACAAATGTTTTTTAAGCGAGCAATATTTATATTCAGCCAGTTATCACTAATCTGCGGCGTCAAATAATTAATTTATTTATAGCCATATATTTCATTTATTCACGTTGGCAACATTTTACAATGTTCATATATTTATAATATGCATTTGTTTATATATTTAAAAATTCCAGATATTTCATCAAAAAGAAAATCTTTATTTGACGCTTGTACTATTTCCACTAATGTTCACGGGGATTGACAAATCACAAAACGCCGAAATAAGCCGACTTAGTAATAAAGAGGAACTATCAAAAAACGTTACATGACTGAAGCATATAAAAATAACCTAAGCATACGCGACTTTTTACGTTGTCGTTCTTGTTTAATTGTTTTTGAACATTGAACGATCGATGTAAACTTCAAATCAACATTTTGTTTGATTTCAAAGACTTCTATTCATACAACTTCCAAATAAACTAATTTTCATTAAGTTAAAGAAAAGAACTAATTTTTGATAAATTATTATATCTAGTAATCATATCTGTGATAAAAATATTTAAAGAGAAATTTTAATTTCTAGTAGAGACAAACAGCAAGCAAGCAAATGTATCTGCTTCAAATAGTGCACTATTTTTTTCATATTTTAAAATATAAATTTAGCAGTAGGTATATTCATGCAAAATTTTGGTTCGAGAATGAAATTAAAAAGATTGTGTGTTGACTTTTATATTCAATTAATTATGGAAATTTATTCACGTTTCGTAATACACATTTTGAAGTCAACAAAAATAGTTGAGACATAATTATTTTAGCCAACCGTATACGAATATATAAACGTATTTACGTATTTAAATATGGTCATAATCCTACATAAGTTTACGAGTGTTTAATATTAATATGTATTTAGAAGTCAATTTAAGTTGAAGAATACCCTAATTTACATTGTAAGTTAAATATCTTTGAGCTGAACGATGAACGATCTGCCATTAATGTCCGAATGGTTGGAGCACACCCTTTTTCATTTTTACACCATCACTCCCTTTCATACAAAACATTTTTCTTAGCTCTGCGGCGTAAAGGCGCGTCGGTACAGCTGTGTCCGTCACATGATATCTCACCTGTACTGAAGGTTCTTGGTTCGGTTTAGCAGGTCCGCGTGCCCCGAGGAGTACTGTTCTATCACATCTTTCACGTCGTAAGGTTTCAGTGCTTCTCTAAACCTCTTCCGTGCGACAAAATACTTGAGCTACACGAAATGAAAAAAAGAACGACGCGTGGCTCAATATAAAGTTATTTGTTGCCGTCACTTTCATATATTATGTATACATAAATATAAATATACTTTCATAAACTTTATAAGACCATAGACAATCCTATACACATATATTAATTATTCAATGTTTTTAAATAGTTAATAATTCTCTTATGCCGTATTATAATTGCCTATTCCCTTATTCTATAAATTAAAGTGTCTTCTGAATATTGTTTTAAAATTTAAATAATAAAATTAAACATTGGACTTTATTTTGTTAAGTTAATATGTTGTGCATATGATTATTTTCAGTTGAACCTCAACTATATTGATAAAAATACCACATAGGTTAGACTGAAACACATAGAAAGTTAATAATAATATAATTATTCCCATAGCGTTTGCATAGACCAATTAAAGCCAAAGATAATTATGTAGATTAATACAAAGACAATTTCTTTTCATTTATTTAATTTGTTGTTTTAAATATTTTTTTACGCTAATTCATTTAAACAAAGTACCCAAATCAAGTACAGTCCAACAAATCATCATAAATTGTATTCATTCAATTATGTAATGACTATTATTAATAATAACCACATTTCACACATTAAAGGTGAGCTTTCAAGCATAAATCTAACATACTCCCGGAAAATGTTTTGGCGGGAAAAACTTTATTTTAATAGTTCATGGTTAAAATATTGATTTGAACAAGTACATTATGTACAATGTTGAAAGATCAACTGCAGGGAAAAATATTTCTCGCAAATGAGTGTAAAGTTTCCTCAACAATCCGAATAGAATTGACGTACATTTGCTCGAGGTATTAGAAGATATTAGGACGAAAATGACCTTTCCCCCGAGTATTGGGGCTAATCGTTCTGCGCTACCTCAATTTCCGTACGCGCACCCCTTAAGGCTGTGTACCCCTTCCGTATTTTACGATTTATATGAACAATAATATCTATATTATATTTATGTATATGATTTGAATAGATTTTTTTCCGTAATGATAAAATATATTAGTATTTGTTAGTAAACAGATGTGTATTTAATTTTCTTGGCGGTTTTGTCATGCCTGAGCAGCTTAGGAAGTAGTTCTGATTGATATGTTAAATTGATGTCTTGATATATATTGGTAGACCTGTAAACGGCTAG
Organism: Parelbella machaon machaon; assembly: GCA_018246775.1. NCBI lineage: Eukaryota > Metazoa > Arthropoda > Insecta > Lepidoptera > Hesperiidae > Parelbella > Parelbella machaon. Next base: position 11,442 of record DWFV01000433.1, read on the forward strand.
TATGATCCTCTTACAGCAAGAGTATACATGCATGTAGTCTGCATGCATGTAGTATGCATGCAAAGTACGCATATGCTATATTATTGACTTGTGTAGCGTTCAATCTATTGTTGCGAACCTCACGTTGGCTTACTGTTTAATGTATTCATGAAATGAATTATTTGTAGGGCGTAAATAATGTTGATGTACTACTGGTCGTATTCTTGTATTAAGGGTGATGCATGCTACGTCAAAAGCTATTCGGGGTAAGTTTATCTGTTACGTCTAAAATCAAGTTACAAACTTCATAGTCAGTCTGTCACGTTAAAATCAAACTTATCAAGACATGCGATTTTTAATGAACACACAACTTGGTCATATTTGTTGATGGATATAGAATAGTGACGTGATGTACCTTTCATGTAAACATATTGAGTAAGTCTGTAAAACAATGAAAATTTCCCTACAATAATTGCGAAGACTTTACAGGCGTGTGAATTGAAAGGAAACTTTCAGTGTCAGTTGTTTTTTGTTGTTGCACATGAAGGCTAAAATTAAAAATAGCATCACACACACTACAGAGTTTAGCTACTTAAAGACGTATATTATTAGATCTTAAGCGAAAATCCGACTACTAAAGTACAAGACAGTGGTGTATAGTCCAGACGAGAGAAGGAGTTAAGTAGAGAGTAATAATAAATGGTTGTGCAAGGCGTACAGGGTTTCGTTGGGTAGGAGTACTACCTAGTCTGGACGTTTTTCACTCTCCCGAGGAGGTCCACGTGGCCCGCTGAATACTGTTCTATAACGTCCTTGACGTCATACGGTTTTAAAGCTTCTTTAAACTTACGACGCGCGACAAAATACTTCATCTGTCAGAATTTGACAACACAAAAAAACTTGGATCATAAACAAATACAGGTAGCTATGTAACAATCTGTTGGAATAGACGTGCCGGCTGCTACTTAAAACTGTACCTAGTTCTAATACTACCTGTGCCCTCTCGTGTCTTTATCGACACGTCGGCTCAGAATGTTAGAAAATTAAACAATGTACATATATAAAATGTCCAAAGATGCAAAATACGAAAATAGAGCGGTCAAGTAATAAGGTTCGGACATTGTAAACAACTTAATAATTCAGGCCACCCCAATGACTACTTAACTTTGCTACTTCACCCGCCTCTTCAATTATGTAGCAACTGCGAGCTGGCCTGGAGCTTTTTGTTTCTCGCGAGCACGATCTTAGGGCAATCAAAATATTTACCTACCGACCAATCTATTTTTACGAACTACACATATTAGGCACTGTATGGTTTTTATACTCGAAATATCGTCTGTTCGTTTTTTATTGTTACATTTTGTTTATAAGTTTGTTTTGTTGTTATATAAAACCTTTTTGTTTTTATTTTAATCCTTTTGTTAGACAATTTTCTATTACAAATGTGTATTTTTTCTATTGTCGATCTATAACTATCTTGTCAAATATACATATACATATTACTTCGGACCGCACAGTTCGCATGCATTTTCAAGCGCTTTTTTTTTCAAAATGTTATATTATAAGTAGATGATATACATGTGTATGTACGTCATGGTGATAACATCACTTGGTTTACAGAATTACTAAGATTTTTATGTTTTAGGTAAATCAATGTTATAGTGTTAATTGGGTAACTTATGACTGAATGTGTTTTTTGTTTGTTAGTATTGTCTTATAACGGATAAAGAGTATTTATGAATAAACGTTTTTTTGTCCATTTATTGGTGACAAAATATCAAAAATCCTTTTTGGGATTAATATATAATTTAAAGAATATACCTGTTAATTGAATATTATAAACGAATAAGTGATGGTTGTAATTTTGTGTACCGCAATGGAAAATCTAGTAAAGTACTTGACTAGACATCACTTGCGTCATTAACTTTTCTATATAACACTAGATTACACATTCGCCCACAAAAGCTTTTAAAGCTTACTCGACTTAAAGATGTCATTAGGTAACGCTCTTTATTAAATGAGCAAGGGACTAACATTTGGAAAACGTCCAATAGAAATATTTGTTATCTAACAGAGAACAAAATAATGAAAAAATTACCAGATTAAGCTAATTTGTAAATTATTATATGATATTTAGATGTAATTTATTCAGATTCATACCTTTCTTATAAATCGAATGGCAGCTTTGTGTCTTGGTGTCAATGTAACACAGCGTGGCTCCTCGTCTTCATCTGAAAAAAAAATTACAATTGATAAGGAAATGGCGCCAAAAGTTAACTTGTAGTTTTGACGTTTCAACCACTGGATAATTTGTAGATACATTATCAAAGATTATAAAGTAAGCATCGAAACAAGATATATATTAATTTAACAACTAAACATTTATAAAATCTTAATGGTTTTTTCCAATTGCTTTCCAATAGAATCGAATATCGCCATGAATGTTGCGCGTAGATGAGTCAGAACTGAGCACTAAGAGAGAAAATCATGTCGCTGTTCGTGTGTAAAAGTTTGTTCATTATGTTTCGCGTGTCTGGAACATTGTTCTTGGTACAATTTGAATAATGTGGGTTATAAGAGCGAGATTAAAATTACAAATTTGTTGTGAAAGAATTAGGTACTCGGGTAAAATTAACTTTGGAACATTTACCATATAAAAATAATGTTTAATATCGATGATACCTATTTAAATAGATATCTATAAATAGATATCTATTTATTTATTCATTCTTATTAGCTCTCCACTCGACCCAGAGCTATGATGAGAATAAGTCGTTGTATATTTTGTAAGTAGAATGGTTATATTATCTTTACAATAAATATATTATTTGTAAATACGTGTTTCGGTAAATATTTTTGTAGCATTTGCATATAATTGTTCTTCTCATTTCATTCCTTTTTATCGTCATATTTCTTCTTATCTCAATTATTCTTATCATTTTAGATGTTCTCACTTCAATACTAAATTCAATAGTTCAAGGTTAGTTTTTACTGTTAG